>MJUU01049055.1:0-92720 GCA_002080025.1 Modiolus philippinarum
CTGATTCAGCTGTCTTTGTTTTGGTTTGTACTTACCTATTTTTAAATATTTTTTTACATTTATTCCTTTCAAAATTTAATGTCCTGATTTTTCAAAATTGATGAATTTTGTGCTTTATCTAAACATTTTAACCGATATTCATTTTGAAGAGAAGGTACTTCATTCCTAAGGTTGCCAAGTTCACACAGTAGTTCAAGTTTCTATTCATTAAACCAAAACACCTGTTACATGTGTTATGTCTGCAAAGCACATTGTAATTAGACTGATAAATAAGGATTATTGTCATTTCATATGATAATTGCTCTTAAAGTGTATTTAATTACGATTTCTGTGCTGGGGATAATTGAAAGTGTTTTTCTTGCATTTAAAATGTCATTGACAACTTTGGAATTCCGGGACGACTTTATACAATATATATCTGCCTTTCGTGAAAAACAGAGTATTTTCTTTCTTTTGATGTAGCGATAGTTTTATCATTTTGTTCGGGGACTTTAAGGTTAAAAATCTTTTATATGCAGAAACTAAATTTACAGTAAGTTCGGTATTTATTTATTTATAAATATTATTTCATCTTGTACACGGATAAGATTTATGTCAGAGATTGAAAACAAAATATTCGAAAAACTATTTAATTGTAAGCAATTAAATGAGTGGTATAAATTATTTCACGTTGTAACTTTTGTCAATTATCTCTACAATCAATTTGCAACATGCATTTCTCATGCCATTATACATTCCAATTTTAACTTATCTCGTTGCAACCAAATTTTTGACATTCTTTTTTCACGTCATCATAAATTACATTTTAATCTACACATTTCAATGAGACATCAACATATATCTTTTAAATAGGAATCAAGTGCATTTGCACTTGTACTGAGGTCATGAATAAAGTTGCAATCTACACATTCCCATGACGTCAGACATTGCAATCAGACATCTGGATTCTTTACATTCCATTTCGACGCCATCTTGATGACGTTTACCTAGACTTATCTGCCATATTGATGACGTATACATACCACACATTCTTGTGACGTTACCGGTTGAATGATTGCATTGTCCTAGAATGCCCAAAACCACACTACTCTTCACATATTTCTACTGATTGCAATTTTGACCTCTTTGACCCCTTATAGCTCGGAAACGGTAAGAGCTACATCAAATCTGCGGATATACTGCTGAAAGCTTAAATTGAAAGGAATCCAAAGGAAAAAAATCCCATCAAAATCTGATGTAAAATTAAGATTTTACACATTTCTAAAAATTGCAATTTTGGCCCTTTTGATCCCTAATAGCTCGGAAACGGTAACAGCTACGCCAAATCTGTCGACATACTAATTAAAGCCTACAATGAGAGGAATCTAAAGAAAAACATAGGTAGTCAGAGTTCGCCTCGTTATGGCACTTTGTCTCAGTAACAAAATTTTGCCTGGATGTTGACATCACAGTTGCATGCATAAGCAAGGTAACATGATCCTACCATCTATAGTGACTGAGATCTGAACTTTTCTAAAAAACTTGAACATAAATCACTCATGCATAAAACATAAGTCAAAGTGACCTACTTTTGCCTGGATGCTGATGAACCATCAGGGATGCATGCCTAAGCAAGGTTACATAATCCTACCATGTACAGTGACTGAGATCTGAACTTGTCCAAAAACTTGAATGTAAATCAATCAAGCGAAAAATATAGGTCAATGCTGGATGCTGACCTACCATCAGAGATGCATGCATGTGCAAGTTTACATGATCCTACCATGTATAGTGACTGAGATCTGAACTCGTCCGAAAACTTGAATGTAAATCAATCAAGAGTAAAATATAGGTCAGAGAGACCCAATTTTCTTGGAGGTTGTGAGATAGCCCAAGATGGACCTGCATATAAAGTTTGATGACCCTACCATGCATGGTTGCAGTGATATATGCCCAAAGGCGGACGCGGACGTAGACGTAGAGGTAGACATAGACGTAGACGCGGACGAGGACGCCGGGGGTACTCCAATAGTCCCCCTCAACTTCGTTGAGGCGAACTAAAAATCCCATTGAAATTGGATGAAAAATAAAAATTTTAGGTAATCCGCATGTTTTCAATTTTTGCGCCGTTGGGCCCCTCATAGCTTGGAAAAGGAACAAGTTATCAAAAATCTAATGGTGCAGCGCTATGTTAATTTTTCATAAGGAATCCACTGCAAAAAACTGCATCAAAATCGGACTAAAAATTAAAAAAATAAATTTTTGAAATTGGCCCACTTTGGGCCCCATTTATCTCGTGAACGGTACATGCCACATAAAATCCGTTGCATACTACTGATTGGAAATTTCCTCAGGAAGACACTAAAAGAAACCCCTCCAAAATCCGATAAATAATAAAGATTCTACAGTCAAATATGTTAAAACATCAAATTTATCCCTTTTTTGGCCCCTTTTTTCAAAACGGGTGGGGCCACAATGACCAAGTCTTCCTTTTGTGCCAAGGAACATTGTGTTAAAATTTCATAAGGATTGGTCACCTGAAACTAAAGTTATTGACCAAAAACAAAAGTGTCTACAGACAACGACGACAACGACGACGACGACAGCACCATACCATTATTCGACCGCAAAAAATTTTGCGGTCGTATAAAAAGATTGGAAAACCCTAGATAAATTAAATGTACACATTTTTAATCTGCAATATTTATCCTTTTACTGAAGAGGTATACTTCGGAAAGTTCAGCAACTGATATCTGTTAAATGACTATTTATATAATTTATATGCAAAATATAGAATTTCTGTCTTGAAATCTGTAGATTTACTCCGGAAAAATGGTGTGCAATGTTAGAAGGATTTTGATATAAAATTAATAAAAACCAATGATATTTTGGAGAAAAATATAGAAAAATCAAAATAAAAAGCATGCACACCTCTGATACATAAATAATTTATCTCAAAGGCAAAAACTCCCTATCGAGAAAACTATCAAATACTCGATCTAGACAAACCGGGTACTCTGTTGGCAGAAATTTGACATTAAATTGGATGAGTACAACATTTTGTATTTTTACATAAATTCAGAATTTTAAACCATATTTCAGTGAAGCATACTTTCTAATAAAACAAAATCATTTACAAAATAAACACTTCCTATCTCAAAAGCTGTAGGAAATGGGGTACTCTTCCATTATTTTGGTATACGGGGATGTGCTAAAAATTCGGGTATGGTTTTTTTGCATTAAATATATAAATTTAGGTATGTTTTATAAACAAATTGTACATAAATTTGCATATAGAAATAATAACCTATATAAATTTGGGTATAAAAAGCAAAAAGGGCAGTTAATTATGAAACAAATAATTTCTGATCGTTATATTCTTTAAATGTTCAATTTTGCTTTGATTCGTCGATTGTTTTATAAAATTATCATGTTAAAATCAATGGTTTGTGCATGAATATATTCGGGTCCTAAATTTAGTGTTGTTATATAAATTTGGGGTATGTTTTAAGTACATGCATTTATGAATTCGAGGTATGTTTACGAGATCAATTTGGCACATCCCTACCAGAAAATATACCAAGTTACCCCCGGGGGTACTCTGCTGAAAGATATGTTGTTACTATCATCATTTTTTTTTCTGGAGATGTCGAAAATTTCAGCATTAATTTTTAAGTCAGTGTCTAATTGCTACCACTGTTTTCACTCCCACTTTATGTTTCTTTTCATCCTCATTTTACTGTCTTTTTAGTGTACATCTTACACTCGTACAGTTTTAATGAATAGCCAGTAAAAAATTCCATGTCAATCATATCACTTCAAATAATAAACTTACTTGGCAAGTTGGTTCGGTGTCATTTTATAAGTTAATTTTTAAAGGATGTAAAAGTATTTTTGGAATCAAATTTCTCATCTTGATTATTTACATGTATTTGTACATACTGACTTTGTGATCGTTGTGTTAATGATCAGTGCATGATTTGGAAACATGCATGGTCAAGATTAGGTTAATCTAAGCGTAATTAAATTATTTCGCAAAAGTTCGGGACACGCAATAAGAATTTTTCCTAAATTATTGCTGATACGTATATTTTATAAGAATCCGCCCACTTACCGCTCTGTTTGAATATTAACAATATTTATTTTTTTTTTTTACAAACGGTTTGGTTTGTATTTTGATATTGTTGTTTTAAATGTTATCAGTTGTTACTATATACTATATACATGCAGTTTCTTTGAGGTACGTTACAGTTAATTTCTTTGAGGGTACCTTTGATTTTTTTTTCATTTATTAAATTGCATCAATTTAAATATCAAGCATTTCATTTTGAATAAATGACTTATGATACAATAAATGGAAAGTCGCATTTATTTAATACAAATATATTGTGGACTAGCTATTTTATGATCCTACAGTTGTTCGGAAAAACAAACGTGTCTCGGACTCTATTGTACTGTTCAGTCGTTGTCCCCATAGAGAAATTTAGATTAACAAAAAGGTATATCAATGAAAATCTACTATCCTTTCAGTATTTATTTATATCTGTATTGACATGCATTAAAGCAGCATATGCGCAAAACTCATCACACATCATTGAAAAACCGACTGTCGGAGTAGAATACCGAAGGACCAAAGGGTTGGTGGTTACAAAAAAATCGAACTACAGAGAAATTGCTGAAAGGAGAACACAGAAAAACAATGACATTAGACAGTTACAGGGTGTGAAAATAAAAAAACACAACGTTAAAAACCAATGCATGCATAGTGTGAACTCCTATAAAACCGAGTGATATCAGGTGCTTCGATTGGGTAAGCATGTCCTTCTCTGTTGGCAGCACCCGTCACACATTCAGATGATGACATGGTTAATTTGCCTTGTGATCACATCTGATGTACAAGAAAGAAAAGGAATTAACTCCTTTTGCGAGGGTGAAAAAGGAAGAACAGGTCATCACTGTGGACCAGAGACACTCCTCACTTCTGTTGTCTCCAACTAAAACCCTGTAATAAGAACATCAAAGACATGGCCCAAATAGAAAAACATTTTAACGTTAGGTGTATACGCAGAAAATCAATTGACAAATAAATAAACAACAAAAAGACAAACAACGGATGATCAGTAAACACAAAAACAATATCTAATCTACCGCGCTCTGCTTTACATTTATTCCCCTGGGACGCACTGTACCGAGGCGATTGATGATTCGCTGTTCAAGCATACGTGTATGATCACGACCTCCTTCCACTTACGTTAGAACAGTGACCTGTATATCATACTGGCTGTGTCCAGGAAGACAAAAATGATTGCCGACTGGGCAGTCTAGTTTATTTTTAACAGAACGTAAATGTTCTGCAAAACGATCACCCAATCGGCGGCTAGTCTCCCCAACATTATAAGTTATCATGCATTGAACCAACTAACATGATTATTTAGATAGTGTCGAAAATCGTTGAACGGTAAGGCGTCAGCCGCACCGTTCAACCATTTTCGACACTATCTAAATAATATGTTAGTTGGTTCAATGCATGATAACATTTTTGTGCGGTTATGCTAACCACAGTTTGCATTAAACTACGAAAACGATAATTACAAAATGACCTACATTTAACTACACGATTCTAAAAATAAACACTATACCAACTGTCAGCTTAACAAGAAAAACACAACCGAGTGATTTATTAATTGATTTTTCAAGTTTAGATTGTACCAGCAAAATGACGTTTTCGTAATACACTGAGCGGAAACCTTTGGAAATGAACGCAGATAAAACATTTCATATAATTTACATGTTATTCCAAATATAGATGTTTTTCGTATTTTAATTTTCAGGCTGAAATTACATTACGTAGAAGTAAACTATGTTTAATGTCGATGTGTTTATTTTTCTGTGCTAACTGCATGTTTGTTAATGTGATACACTACATTATCACGATTTGTGTATCGCGGACATGGTTATTTAGCAGGTGGTTAATCGTTAATCAGCCAATAGAATCCAAGTTTACATCCGCATAACCGCACAAATATTTTTGAGCACAGCTTACACATAATCACGTACACTGCATTTTCTGTAATACAGGTAAAACCGTTATAAATTGTAAATACATTGTCTGGACTGCGGACTTCGCTAATTTCCAATACAAAAGGACAGGTAACACATTTGGCTCTCTTGCATCCTCTAGTTCCCCGATAGTCAGCAATAACTCTTCTTGGTTTTAGTGCACTGCTGACTAAATGCTCGCGGATAGTTTTGCCCCCTCTGTATGCCGTGATGGGAGGCGAAGGAAACACTTCAGCCATCAGGGGATCCTTCTTGACTATTTGCTTAAATTTATTTAGCAAAATGTTTCTGATGGCGACGTTATGGGAATGGAAATTCAGAACCAAGGGGACCCTGTCACGGTCTGTCTTGGTTTGGGTACAAGAGCCCGTTTTCTGTCCTTGCTGGAAACAGAGTCTAAAGCCCGGTCAATAACGGTTTTGGGGTAGCCACGCTCATGGAAAAATGATGACATAAGGCTACACTGCTGCTTAAAGTCATTGTCATCACTGCATAGACGCCTAGGTCGCAAAAATTGAGATTTAGGTATAGCGTCTTTGCAAGACTTAGAATGACAAGATACATAGTTTTAGCAGCAGTGTGCATCAGTGGGTTTGAAGAAGATCGAAGTTTAGATTTTGTCTTCGTACACCCCGCAGGTTATGTCCAAAAAGGACAGTTCCGACACGCTCACCGTGAAAGTGTACTTGATGACCGGATGGTAAGACGACACAGTCAATGAAAGATTGGAGATCCCTTTCACTCTCAGTTGACGCCCCAAAAACGTCGTCAATGTATCTTTTGTACAGGTCTGGGATCGTTCCAAAAAAGATACATTGACGACGTTTTTTTCTATTTAGGCCATGTCTTTGATGTTCTTATAAGAGTTTTAGTTGGAGACAACAGAAGTTATGCGTGTCTCTGGTCCATGGTGATGTCCTGTTCTTTTTCACCCTCGCAAAAGGAGTTAACTCCGAAAATTTGGCCTTTCCTTTCTTGTACATATATTTTTTTTAGATTTTAGTTCTATTTCATATTTTTATTTTGTTGTTCTCCACGCACGACAGCTATACAAACCTTCTTATTCTGTCTAATTTATATTATACAATTAGTATTGTTTTTTTAAGTTTTTTCCCGTCTACTTGCTCGGAAACTCTTTTCTTCAATTTGATATTCAAAACCTTTTCAGTAACCCATACTCATCATGAAACAGCTATCGTGCACCTCACAAAAAGATATCTATTTTACATTTAATAAATATCTTTCATTTCAAATGATTTACATTTTCACCCCTATTAATATATTAATTTAAGTGAATATATCGAAAGCACTGAATAATATATCTTATTTGTTTATCTTACCCCCACCAAAAAAACAATTATTCTACCTATAAATCTTTCAAAATCGCATTTGAATATATATACACAAATAAATACCAATTAATACAGCAAATAACAATTAAAAAACAGTTCGGACGATGGGACAAAAATAAGAGCAGTACAAACATTGAGAGTCACAAAATAATTCACAGCAGTTCAAACAGGGAGCAATGGAGCAATACAGATAGGTACAAAGCAGTCAGGAGGGTTTGGAAGAGAACAAAATGCAGTTACTACAAAACAGGTACAGGAAGGTGACAATGCAGAGCAATGCAAAGCATTGACAGTAAAGGCATTATTTATATTATAAAGGAGTGCTACAGCGGTACATTACAGAGGAGGATTAAACATTGAACAACACTAGATTCATCAAGCCATTCGTTCATTCAATACACTGTTGACGCCCATAGCCCATAATACATTCCTTCTTTCTCTCTAATTTCTACACTATGTTGTGTATCAATAACAGTCCTTCGACAATAGACACCGATTTACCAGCACCTTTTCTTAGAGGTGTCCGTGGTAGTGTGGAGTTGTTGACGGACTGGAGACTACTAGGCAGATAGTGCGAAGAGGTATGAGTTCGTTTCCAGCTCACCACCTGCTGGATTTTTCGATGTCAGTTGCTTTAAAAGGATGTTATTCAGCACTGTTGGTATTCGCAATTATATATTTCTAACTTTGCGACTCATTTTTCCATTACAAACAGAAGATAACAGTTTACACCTACAATGGCCGAAAACTACAATCACATGCCACAATTTAAAAGCGAACACAACTGAAAGACAAGAGACGAACGTAAATAACGATACATATAATTTATTGATTTCTACAATATATGTATTTTGACATGTTCGTATTCAGCATTTAGAAAACAATAAATCATAAACTTAGGCCGATAACACGTTAAACTGAAGTCTTACATTTTTCTTAGTTGCATAGGACAGAATCAAAATATAAAGATCCTCCTAAGTTGTCAACGCTTTTATTTAATCATTATTCAGTCGGAATATTATCTCTTCCTCTATTCATAAGAGTTTGCATTTAAAAAAAACTGTTGAGTTTATATTAGTATCTACCTATAGTTTATTTATCATGTCTTCTTGTTACCATGACCATTCCTATCAGTAAATGTACTTCTCTTTGATTACATAGAACACAAATAAATGGAATTGTATAAATTTCTGATTTGGAAAGATTATGTAATGCTCGTGATAATAACATGGTTATACTTCGTAACTAAGCTTAAAAAGCACTAAATAAAGCAAATGAAAAACAGATAAGATCTGCTAATCGCATTGTAATGAGATACGAACAAAAGTAACATGGCCTCGATCAAAAACCATGAGTGAGATCAGGTGAACCGGTATACAATCAATTCTCATATATGTATTAAGGCCAAATCCAGTAGAAGAAAAACAACTTTTAGTCATATGGGAAATAGTTATCTCATAGCGGTCCATAAGACCAAACAAAGTCTGTAGTAATGACTTCACAATGTTGCTGCAAAGAAAGAGGAAATTAACTATTGGTAAAGTGAAGTCATCGCGTTTGTCATACAGCCTAGTTCGTATTTTACCTCAGTTTTCAAATAAAAAATAAAAATCGTGAAATGAGGCGCCTTTCCTTGTTGTTGGATCAATCCAATATCGGTATTGTAGACCTCTTCAAATGAAAATCATAAATAAATTGGAAGAACATTGTTGATAAGTGTGCCTTGAGTACACTTTTTGCATTAAGAACAGTTTTAGTACACAATATGTGTTTTTCTTTCTTCAATCGGTACCTTCTACACTTCTTGCACTGTTCCCTTAAGAAATTATTTCTTATTGAAAAGGGTTCAAAGGACATGCTGACTGTCCCACAGAACTTAAGTCGACACATCTACTTATAGCAACAAACGTTCTGAAATGTATCGTAATATCAAGAATATGACAAATGTCGTCTTGGAAGTTTTTATTTAATAGATGAACTGCTTGACGAAGGGCGATAGGGTCTAATATCAAGTATTACACAAGTACTTTTCGTATACGAATGCTAGGAATTAAAGTCACCATGCTAAACAAACGAAAATTGTTGTTGATCTCCTTCACTCTAAAGATGCCACATGGCTTACAAACCTACTATTCAAAGATGAACTTGAGTAAGTTTTTCCTGTTATCTTTGCTTCTTTAATTACAAAAATTTCCAGCAAATATTTCTTACTGATCTTATAATATTTCTATTTAGAAGAATGAAGAAATTAAAAGATAAATGATAAATGCAACAAATTCAAATACTGACTAGACGCATGTAAGTTATATAAAAGGAAGAGTGATGTTGTAATGTTACTTTAACACGCAGCTATCATTTAAATGACATCTAATGTCAATATCTACTCCATAAACCATTTTTTCTCGTGAATGGGCATGTTTCTTGTTGTTTACTGCCATAACTCAGTAAAATGCATATTTCATTTATTCAGACCCAGACATAATCAAGACAAAGGTAAAAAGAATCATCTTTTAAATATATATATTGAATAAATAAATATATACATGTATATATTGATTTAAAGTAGTAATTCAATGAAAACGTAATATGATAAGAATTATTATTAGATAATCGACGTTCTACTTATTCTTTTGAATTTCAAGTTTGCTTTAAATTTCCAACACTCCTCATAGCTATTTTAAGCTTATATACGTTGTTACAACAAAAACATATATAAAATCTTTTTAATGAGTTTCAACAAATTAGCATACAGGTCTTTTGTTTTTAAAATACATTGTTTTGATATAAAACAATGTAATACACGAAGTTCTTAATTGATTAATTCAATTCAACTCTCTAATAAATTGCAATAGGGAAAACAGAAAACCGTTCATCAAAAGACATGAGACAAATTTGAAAATAGAGGTTTACTAACAATGCCAAACTCTGTTTTCCAATCACTTTTGGGGACTCAGTAAAATAAATAAGTATTCATAGAATTGGCGGCATTGCTTTGAGAGACCTAAACATGTTTGAAACACGTTTTACTTCCATATTGAGAATGAAACAAAGAAACAAGCTTTATAATTACTGTATCCAATTGATTATGTGTATGTGGAATTTTTGAAAACAATACAAACATCAAAAGTGCTGAAAATAATACATTTTGTAAGAGTAATAAGATACTTTTCTTACTTTTTTGGGGTGGTAAACTTGCCAGGAAGTGCACAGTGTAATGTAATGTGCAATCAATGCACTGCGCATGCGTATGAAAAAGTGTGTCATAACATTTTCTGAAAACCAACAAACTAAAAATAGATTATGTAATATAATGATATGATATACATAGCGACTGTAGTTTCTGCATATAATCATTTCGACAACTAATGTCCCTTCGTTGTAGATTAAATCAAAACATTTGAAAATCCATAAAATCGAAATAGTGTAAAAGCTGATAGCGAACAAATAACCAATAGGATGTAAATTGAGAGCAAAAATTACTAAGGACAGAGCTATGCAAGAGGGCGATACTCCTTAGTTTTAAATCAAAATTTCCAAAATTTGGATACTGCAGGTTACAAATAAAATGGGTTTTCAGGCCAGCATCGAAATACCGACTACCTGGATCCTCGGGAACTAACAATTCACAAGCAGATCAGAGGCATCGGCCTAAATGACATGAAAAATTTCCATTTAAACATTTCTTTGATGGAAGTAATATCAGGTAAAATAATTTTTTTTTGTAATTTTCAGAAGAAGAGGGGGGTCTTAAAATGCCACACATAGAAGAATCCTTTTGTATGAGTCTTAAAATGACTTGGATCAATAAATTTTTGGTCCCACTGAATGTATCACCATGGGCAACTGTTGATAGATCAATATAAAATATGGAGGGGATAAAATGTGGATGTTGAGCACACAGTCTAAATAAGGTAGCGTTGTTCGACAATTGGAAGGGAAATTCCGCTCACTTCGGTGCTAGGGCCGTCTTGAACTTACTTTTAGGTATGAGCAAAGCTCATTGTTGAAGGCCTCATTGTGACTTCAAGATGAAGAGCAACAATAAAAGCGTTGTTCCTTTGCTTGTTTTACCATGTATTTGTAGAGACTTAGTCTCATGTGCATTTACTCCATGTCCTTTTATTCACAATCAATATTTTTTTTTATAATTTTTGGAAAGATATAATACTGAATTTGGGCAAAATAAGATCAGAATCTATGGACATAGCAAATAACTTGTTGACTCAATCCATATTGTTTAGTCCTGCCTTAAAAATAAACAATTTAATACTGACATTTCAAGTGAAAAGTGGGGATTAATCCACATGCTACCTTTTAAGTGTACAAAAAACCATAAATTAATCAACTTTCAGTTTAAAATCTTATTTCGGATCCTAAATACCAATTCAAATCGTTAAATAAAACACATCTTTGTACTTTTTGTATGGAAACGATCGAAACAATCAATGATCTTTTTGGGAGTGTACTTATGCCAGAAATCTTTGGTTTGAGGTCGGAGACATTTTAAAAAATATATGTCAGGTACATTTTCCTATATCAGCTGAAGACATTATCTTTGGATCAACTTCAAATAATGACCATTGTTCTTATTAGAGACGTCCGGATAAGCGACTTTACTTAACGTACTTAAAAATAACAACTGATCAAACGTAAGGCTCGAGTTATCTCGCTTTTTTAAATTTGAGAGAATGATTTTTTTCTTGATTTTAATTCGAAAAGTGTAGGTTAAAGGAATATCTATGAACACATTGCCATAAGTAGTATATATATTTAAAAAGAATCAGAATTCACCTTTATTACACCCTGCTAAATGATAAAATTGACTTCTTTTAAAAACACACATAAAGGCACATGTTGCAAACCTTTTTATCAAATGTCATTTTTCTATGGCTTTTCATTAAAAAAATATTTTCTTAGGAATGCTTAATATTACTGATTATTCGGATTTCGTTTGGTTTTATGAATTTTAAACATTTTTTGAATTTGAATTTCCTTTGTTTGGGTTCTAGTGCTGCTGATGAGGAATTAATTTCCGAAATGGCCATACAGCTCATTAAAATTATTGCAGTTGGAGTAAACATGTGTTATGGTCTCATGTTCATTTACTCCATATTCTTTCGTAAAATATTAAATACGGTACTTTCGAGAGATAGGAACTATTGAGTATTTGAGTCGACCTCGAATCAAAAATACAAGTTAGCGGGAAGGAGACTGCATTCCTGACCTGTTGAATAAATAAATGCTGACATACCTCCTAAAACAAACTAATCGTTAATTAGAAGTTTACTCAGATATTCGTCATATGACAATGGTTTGACTAGATTTTTAATTAATGAAAACAACCAGGAGCACTCCAAAATATATTAAACAATTGTGTACACTTAGCTCAACAGTTATAAAAAAGAAGTACTGGCATTATTTGTGCATTGTTTTTGATGTAATGAAAGAACCTTTCCGGTAACAAACAAGACACGAAAGTCCATTATTGTAGGTTATCCTACCCTTTCTAACTGTGCACCTGACGTCAGATTATTGAAACAAAACTTTCAGAATATCTTAAAAACATGATTATGCCATTTCGTCGTATCTTTATTTCAGTGTTACCATTGCATGTTTCGAATTGTCTATAAGTTTTGTGTTACACGGGAACTTTCCGAATAGTAAAAAGTCTTATTTTCGAAAACATTTATATACATTGCTGTTGAATGCACGCATGGTCTAAAATAGGATTTGCATTATTTTTTTTCTCCAAGCATGAAGATCAACGGTTGAAACTTGTCTTTTAAAAGAAGACTGGTGTGTGCATATGTATGCGTACAAAAGTTGGCGAACAGTTGAAGCAAGTAAAGCTTTGGTGTATTGATTTGTGATCTTGGACACGTTCTATATCACACAAGCTTCATTCACGTGCAAGATTTATAGCGATGTAGGCCAAATGAAGATCGACACACAAGCATCATGATGTCTTGTTTTGTGTTCATCCGTTTGATACGTCATTACCTTTGTTGCATCCTTTACTGTCAGAACAAGGCATATCTTATACAGCAGATTGCACTATTTAGCGTCTTTCCCTGCGCCTATCTCGGCCTGCACAGCACTTCCACAAAAGCCATATCCGGTTGACCCGAACTTATCAAGAGGTTGACCTGGGGTCATCAAGGAAGTTCTCCTAACGTTTGACAAGCAATATCCTTTTTATCACCTTCGAAAGAAACAATTCTTAATTAGATAAAGAATCTATTACATTTTCTTTTTTCAATTTTGTAAACAAATAACCGTCACCAATACACAATCATACAAACGAGATGTTCGAAAAACTACGGAAACTAGGTCGATCGCTGATAATTTCATTGACCTGTTGAATAAACCATTTTGTTTACATTGTGACGTCATTAAAGTGCCTAGGAACTGGAAGAGATGAAGGGGGAAAATTTCAATAGATGTCAATAATTATTTTTACAATTTACTAGTATATGTGTTCATAAAATAATACCAATGTTTGAGCGCATTCACTTTATAAACAAGCAAGAATGGGCATTAAATGTAGGCATAGGGTTCTTCACTTCCAAGGTTCACTTTTTATACCATGTTTTTGTTTCAAATATAAGAAATCAATTCCAAATATGTCTTTTTGATTTATCTTCTTTGTACTTTTTCTATTGTAATTGAATTTTTTACATTCAAATCAAAGGTTTTTACCATTATTAAAAAAATCCTTTTAAATACTTTTAATGATTTTTTTTTAAAATAAACATACAATTTTTCATTGCAAAAAAGGCCATAAAAGGGCAAAATGTAAGAAAATCAGAAGTCTAAGATTGTCAAATTTCATGTTAAAAATTAAAGGAACATGTAAACTCTCAATTTCAATAACTATAGACTAAACCTTATTTGAAATCTAGACCAAACTTATGAAATAACAACACAGGGGTTGTCCATTTATGAATGTCACAATTGGTAAATGGGAAACAAATGAGAAATAAGAATAAAATCTTCCGGCTGTTGTTTCTAATTTCAATGATTTGATGTAATTAATACTTTCCTTATAAAATGAGACCCCTTTATAGTAAAAAGTACTAAAAAGTTGGAAATACAACATGGGAGGTTAAGAAATAGGAAGCAAATACAGTTTAAAAGGGGCAATATTCTACACAATAAATGCAAAAGCTTCTCAAAAATGACACAAAACACTCTATAACAGTGTTAAAATGGAAGAGATTTGCTCCGAAATATTATTACCTGGTTTATAAACACAGCACTGATGAAAAATCGGTTCCTACACCGGACACAGACGGAACCCGTAGCAGTACCAGATTTCTACGTCCTATTCAAACAAGTAAAGTCTAATAGATACTGAGGCTGGAATATGGTGTATGAAAACAAAAAAATCATCTTCTGAGCTGATACAGATGCAAATTTCATGGTTCAATGCATGTTTTATGAACAATTTCAAAATGTTACCATATTTGGTCAAATATGCAAATTAAATCTGCCAGCTTACCCTTCCGGAGCACCTGATGTCACTCCCGGTTTTCATGGGAGTTCACACTATGAGTGCCTTAGTTCTTAATGTTATCTTTTTATTTCCGTGCATTGTAGCTGTCTCACGTCCTTGTTTTGTCTTTGTTTTTATCTGTTACCGTTTCTGCCATGTCTTTGGACTTCGATTTTTGTAGTCATCGCTTCCCTTGTTCCTTCAGTATTCTACTGCCGTTGTTCCAAATATGGAAATTGTAGGTCAAAACAAAAGAATATTATTCGATTTGTGTCTGGTCAAAATTTGATGACCAAACTATGCACGGTTTTATCGCAGCGTGGATTTAATGTAAAACTAGTGGGCCCATAGATCAGGACATAGACCACAATTAAATACGCTATATGTCTTTGTTACAGCTTTTCGCAATATTTTCTTGCACGCATATTTTCGGCCTAAATTTTCCTTTTACACAGTTAATAGCATCCGGTCAAGCTAAAACCTGAAAAGCATGACATATGTTGACCGGCATTTTACTCTTGCATTTGAAATTCAACCCAAGTCAAGATTTGGAGCTAATATGTAAATTCATGGCTAATTACACCCCTTTGCAGAGGCCTGCTGCTGCCAAATTAAATAAGATTCTTCCGCAAAAAAAAAGATTTTGTTAAACTTCCAAGTATATACCTCAATTTTACTACAAAGTAAAACTCCATAACCAAACAAACTCTACCATTATTATTTTTTTTGCAAAAATGCTCCTGTTTAATTAGGAACTACATTTGACTACCCTGAAATCGGATGTAGAATTTGTGGTCTATGTCCATAAATGAAAACAATAGCGAGGTTCTGCAATGAAAAAAAACGACTTTTTTTTTCATTTTCGTTTATAGCGGAGAAAATATATTGTGCATTCATAAAATAACTACAAAACATTTCTCATTTTGTAAACATGGGAATGAACCTCATTTCCCACGCAACCTTGGGAGAATTTGACACAAAACCAAATAAATTTCTATATAGAAAGAAGAAATAAAAGACGATAAACAAGTTATCTGAATTTTGAAAGCTGGGCTCACTCGCCCCTGTGCTTCATATTCTGGCTCACGGGATGATATTTTACGATATGCAGATGTCAAAATCCAGATAGCATATACATATATGTAATTTTTTTCTGAATTTCATTATCAAAACTTTATAGTATTAGCTGCATATGTAAATCCTGCACATGTACGTTGCAAGTAAACACTATGGAAACAACAAAACCATGTAAATTGTGTATAACTGTATGGTTTTTATGTAAATATATTTCACATACCATGTAATTGCCACGTATCTGTAACAGTTTTCTTTGAGGTATAGATAAAATAATGCTTAAAGTTTGTGATATACAACAACAGCAGCAATAAAAAGAAAGAAAAAAAAAAACAATCACTCAACTAATAATATATGCTCTCAAAAGTTAGGTGGAATAATCTATATTCGACGAAAATTGAGTCCAGTATATGACCGTCAAAAAGTGCACCTATCATTTTTTTTTATGCCGTTTGTTGCCACCCCCGCACTATCAGGTTTTGTTCTGTGACAACATCGTACCGGTTAAATTCCTTAGAAACAATTTTTAAGCATGCATTAAACGGTCAGTTTTCTGCAATTAACCTGACGGTACAATAGCGACGTAAATCAGGAAAAGCATGTAGGTTCAATCCATGTTTTACTATGATAAATAAAAAAAATCAGCTACCTAAAAGTCCGAATTTCGGCTAACGTCTTCCGTGACAAATGCACATTTATAAGGCTAATTAATTATCAACTCTATTTTAGGACCATAATTTGTATTAGTATTTCTTTAATAAAAGGCACAAGATAATGGGTTGTGCAGGAGTAATAGTGAGACGTAAAAAGTTCTAGTGTTCCCTAGTCCTCTACTTTAGTTTTAAGTCAATTGATCGACTATTTCGGCACAGCTAAACCAAAACACTGTTATTCATTGCCATCACTTTCCACGTCGCAGTGCTGTTTGCGTTGCATATTGAATGAAAATGCTGATCCGGTCATTTTGTAGGCAATAGGGACTAGTATTTACATTTTTGTGTTCTCTTATAATATACCGGCTGACAGATTTGCATCCTATCAAGATGATCCCAAATTCAATATGTTGCAAATTAAAACAAGCGATACTGTAATTACACAGAATAAATATGGTAAAACATAATTTGAAACATGCCGACTTTTAAATTGCTCCATTTATATGAAAACGGTTATGAAAGACTAAATACATTAAAAACGAAATAAATAAAATCATTGCAACACTTTTTATGCACTTCAAGTAAGGTGAATTGATTAAACATTGAAGAGGAAAATAGGAACAAATATAGTTAAAACGAATGCAAATTATGTGTCTTTTGAAATACTTTTTATCCTCATCTTAAGACTTACCTAGTATGAAAAATACGCTTCAGTTAGTGGTGAAAGGGATATAATCCAAATACGTTTAAATACATTACATTACGTGTAAGTTCGTACTTAAGTTTAAATAAGTTGCCCATCCGGGAACACATATATATTTGTTAAATGAGCGTTATAAAACCTTTGTTTAGCAAGGACACATTTACAACAATTTCATAAAATAGGAAAAAAATTGTCTCATACATGTTACAAATCCTCTGCTATTGTAGACAGAATGGAAAGAAAATGGGTCATTTAAAAAACTCAGTACAAGATGAGGGACTCTTGTCATTTAGATGATTAGAAGTCTTCTGTTGTTTCTTTGGTGAATGCACTAAAACAAAATGAACGGGGACTGAGTGCGTTCACTTTCTATTGTGTAAAAATGTTTTGCTTAAACATATAGTTCCATGTCTTTACTCCTAATGTCTTGATAGTACCCATTAAGTTTATTTGCATGTAAAGAACTATGACTCATGACTTTCCCTTTTTTTCTCCTCAGTGTTGATATTTGAAGTGTTCTTGTCATATTAATTTTTAGTACCTAGTGAATATATATCATTTATTATTGATGGATAAATCTAGCAATAATGAAAAACTGAGTAATGGTTCTTATTTAAATGACTTCTAGTTCTTATATATATTAGTTAATATTTTCGTCTAATTTTACATTTTCATTACAGTAAAACCAGTACATGTATAATTTTCTATGTTTTTAATTTTGGTCATTTTCTTTTGCAAGCTTCATAAACATCTTGGAAGTCTTTAAGTCAGTACATTACATTATTATGCATGATTCTAATGTACTGAACAGACAGTATTGGTATGTACCATAGCATAGGTGGGTGTTTGTTTTTGTGTAGAATAAATTGATTACAGTTGTGGATTGGGATTATTGCTGTTAAACTTTTTTTTCTTTTTTTCTAAATCATAATGTATTAATTCAGTTCATGTTGGGTTTAATTTTGTACAATAATATAGATGAAATTCTAAAAATTCGAAAAATAAAATAATATTTTATCATTATTTAAAGTAGATAAAAACCAATTCCATCCCAAATTAATCCTCGTTTGGCTTAAGATTGTCGAAATATTAGAAAGATAAGTTATATTAATATATAAATAACGTTAAAAAATTCCTAAATTTCAGATAACTTGAGTTCCGGTAAAGGTGTTTCGCAAGTTTGTATTAATATTAAACATTTGAAAAAAAATATTCATATTTGATGGTTAGTAAGGAGCCTGTTTCGCTCACCTGGCTTTCAGTTGCCTAAATCGTGGTAACATTGTAAGTTACACAGTTTATCACCAGTCTCTCAAACTTTAGTACCTAGAACACCAGCAATATCTTGCGCAGTATTTAAAAGTCTGATCATGTTTTACTATATTTCTTTGTTGGGCTTTTTTGACAAAAAACGTTCTTGCTAAGGACCAATTTCAACACCAGATTTGAAATACCAACAATTTTCAACATCAGTTTTGCAGAAGTCCCAACATCAATATCTATTTGGAAACCAAATTTCATTGAAATAGGACAATGTTTAAATTTCCAGCCTCTTTGGCAACCATTTTGAAAATGGCCGTCAGCAAACAATTTTCAACATCGGTTTTGAAGTTGCGACATCAATACCTATTGGGAAACCAAATTTCATTGAAATTGGACACTGTTGAATTTTTCCGCCTTTTTTGGCAACCATTTTGAAATGGCGGTAAATGAACAATTGTTAACATCTGTTTTGAAGTTGTGACATCAATACCTATTTGGAAATCAAATTTCATTGAAATCGGACAATGTTGAATTTTCCAGCCTTTTTTGGCGGCCATTTTGAAAACGGCGGTCAACGAACAATTTTTAGCATCAGTTTTAAAGTTAAAACATCAATACCTATTTGATAACCAAATTTCATTGAAATCGGACAATGTTGAATTTTCCCGCCTTTGGTTGCGGCCATTTTGAAAATGGCAGTCAAGAAACTATTTTCAACACCAGTTATGAAGTCGCCACAGCATGGCAAACATTTCATCATCTTCTATAGTTTTGGAAATAAAAGACGAAAAAATACAAAAGTTTAAAAATTCGGTGAAAAAAGGGCATTAACTCCTACAAGGGTTTATGGATTTTCTTCAAAATTTTAGGGTGGGTAGATCTTGATATGCTGTACATTTTTGCAATTTACACTTGACCTCTATCTGTTACACTATTTTAAATAAAAAATAAAAAATTCAAAGCTTAGAAAATTTTACAGAAAAAGGGCTATAACTCTGAGACCGGTTTTCAAATTTTCTTCAAAATTGTACAGTGGATAGATCTCATCATGCTGATCATTTTTATCTTGTCAGATTTTTGATATCTGTAACAGTTTTCAAGTAATTTGCAAAAAACTGCAACCTACCCCTATGTTCTATTTTTAGTAAAAGTGGCCATGTTGTTTGGTCTACGGACATAAAAATCACAAACTTGAAAGTGCATACCCTGGTGATGATTCGGGCAAAGTTTGGTTAGTACTTGCCCAGTAGTTTCAGAGGAGAAGATCTTTGAATAAAAGTGAACGGACGACGGACGCCGAGTGATAGCAAAAGCTCACATGGCCTTTGGCTAGGTGAGCTAAAAATCGAACAACAACAGTAGTATACATGGGAAACAAAGAATATATATACTACAAATATCAAAGTCCAAAGACATAACAAAAACGAAAATACAGAGCAAAAAGCACGAGGCAGCCACAAACACAGAAATATATAAAACATTCAAAACTAAGGCACTTATATTATGTGAATTCCCTGAAAAGTAATCCGGAAGGATTAGTATGTCCTGTTCCGCTAGCGGCACCCGTCACATAATAAGTGAGTAAATCTATGTTCAAGTCAAAACATGTAATGTTAAATCTGCGAGGACGTGAAATCTAGCTGAAAGATCCGTTATCATTTTGGATACTGACACGCCATGTCTTTCAAAGAAGTCATGGTACTTTCCCTAGAATTTCTTGAGTTATGAAGGTAACAAAAAAATGAACGAACCTCCTCGTCAAATTGATTCCAATAAAAGTATATAGAAGATGTCGCCATAGACGTGAATTTTTTTATGATAACATATCTGTCAAAATGGGAGGACGATTGTTCCAGCAGACAATGAGGATACATGTGGGGCCTACTTTTGCATCACTGATAGCTGTTTTATTCTTTTATTTGTATAAGTTATGTTTATACATGGGCGAAATCAGGAAAACATAGCAAACTATTCAAGTCCTCTAAATTTTAGTTTCTGTTATATAGATGTTAATCTCTTATTGACCCTTCATTAGTTTAAAAAAAAAATCGAAAACTACAGATACACCATCGTAAGTAGCATACCTGGACCCTTCACTCTATAGAGATATTATACAGAAGTTGTAAACTTGTTTTGACAATCTTAATATTTACCGGTAAAGTTTATAATCGAACTGTGAACACCGAAAATAAGTTTACACAAGACTTTTTATTGGCTCTGTGAAAGTTACCGTTACTGGTATAGATCATTTTACCCTTCCGGAGTTCCTGCTTATACCTTCCGATTTTTTTGTGGTGTGGTTTCGTTTTAATGCGCTCGTTTTATTTTTGTCCATTAATTTCGTTATGTTGTATATGTTCCATACGCGTATTTGGACCGTATGCGTACGGTCCGGACCGTATGCGTTTACCCATATGGTCCGACCGTATGGGTATTCGTGTACGGCCTGCCACGAGCTGGATCATACGTGTATATTTCGACCGTATATATGAGTACAGAGAAAAATAGAGACACTTCATTCGTTTTTCAAACAAAGAAGTAAGTTACAGTCAAAACTGATAGCACTAACTACCACTGAAAAACGTATAAATTATTAGGTCTTTATAAAAATAATAAATTACGAATATAACTGATATGAAATTATAAAAGTATTGAAATAAAAAAATACACACAAATTCTAAAGGCGATGCATAAACTTCCTTTTTACATTAAGAAGTTTTGTTCATGGACAATGGATATTCCTTTTGGAACATTGTGGTATTTCCGCATGTATATTTATTCAGCTGTCTCTTTACGAGATTTTGGAATTTGCACCCTTTTGGTGTAATTGCGAAACATGTTGTTGTTCCTTAGAATCCTCAGGATTTTCAGACAAGAAGACCACATATATTATTTCAATTAATATCCAATTTATTTTTAACGAAACAATATTTTTTTTGATAATTTTATCTCAACGTTCAATTAATAAGTCAATTTTATATTGGAATCTTCAAAATTCTTACTTTTTCTTATTTCTTTAAAATAACGATTTTTAGAAAATCTTAGTTGATTCTAAACTTAAGAGCTTAATACATTAAATAATATTTAATACATTGTATTTATTAATTGATATATTATCCAAGAACACGCAAGACTTTGAAATAGCCAGCGTACGGTCCGACCATTTGGGTATTTCAAAAAAAAAATACTCGTATGGTCCGGACCGTAGGCGTACGGTCCAAATACTTATATGGTCTTGAACATATCCATTTGTATTGTCTCTATATCGTCATTGTGATATATGTATTATTTTCCCTTTTCTGACTGTAACGTGCAACAGGTCTACCGTGTGGTCTTTTATGTATTTTCGAGTTCGTTACCTGATTACACTCATGAATCCAAAGAGCCAATCGGTATATATTAACGTCTCGATATCAACGCTATTACATGTATATACAACAAACAATGTATCTAAGAAAAATATTACTATCTACTATAAAGTTGTATATATACAAGTTTCTATGTTCTCTATCTATATGTACAAATACTATGTTTCTATGTTGGCTATAAGCTCACTGCTTGTAGTCAATAGTCTATAAACGCAATGTTTATAAACTTTTATCCAATACAACTTATCTCTACTCTATACTACATATCTATACTACTAATAATAACAAAACTATCTAATGAGAACAAAGTTTATGAGCGCAATGCTTATAAACCTTTGTTTTATATATTCAATCTCAATCTCCTATATCACTGTATCGCTATGTATATATATCTATGTGCAACACTGCCTTTATATCTATAATCTCAATGATTATAGACCTAGTTTATAAGCCCGATGCTTATAAACTCTTATCTTTAATCCCTATCTTCAACTATATATATGTCTATAGTCTCTATGACTATAGATCTTGCTTATAAGCCCAATGCTTATAAACCCTTGTCCTATATCAACTTCCTTGCTCCAAGCACGTTACTTGTATCCACTAGTCTGAGACGCTGTGACAAGTCAACAACATCAGACATTGGAATATCTAGTCCCGTGCAGCGTTTCACCTATCGACCTTTATACTTACTTAACTCTCATGGAGAAGTAGTGGTCTTCATTCAACAAGTCCGACCCTGACTGAACGGATCTCGGCTATTTATACTAAATTCATCACATAGACTCGTCCACATGGACGTTCCTATGTTTTAACATTTCAACCAACCTAAAGGGGTTACATGATATATGCACCGGCGAATAGCAATAATTATTTAATTTTCACTTGTCAATCAAAGTGCAATCAACATCGTTACATTGTTGTTATCTAAATCTATATGGAATTTAATTGTAATTTAAACCATGTACCTAAAATCATCACATGACATTTAGCCTCCGTATTCGATTTCCGATGTATTGGAGAGCATAAATCATAAGATATAGAAAATTTGACCTATTGAAACTAACAGTTACTTCAAAATTAGGCACGAACAGGGCTGATCTTTTTTAATAATATGAAATAAAGTCAGCAAGTATATTTCCATTCATAAAATAAACCTCAATTTATATATATATACATATTTTTTGCTGTTATTTTATAATTAGAATGTATTTTTACGTCACTAAATAAAATCCAACCTCATATTTGAACTTTATGTTCTGACTTTGAGTTACTTTTTACTTCTTACGTCTTACTTCTGACTTCTAACTACTTAATTTTATGTTGCTATGCGGGAAGGCAACTTACACTGAACTTGATATTTAATATTTCCAATATTAAAGGAAGTACGAGTGTCAGAAATTTTGTAATTAGAATTATAACGAGATTTGCAATTGAAAGCAATAGCCGATGTCACCCCAGACCACAAACTCGATGATTCCATCTGATTCGCAGCCTCAAAATCTACCTAGAGATAAATTTTGTCGAGCCAGGATATGTATTTCCCAAAATTTGCAGATCACATTTTTTACTTTCAAGCAGTTTTTTAAAGGGAAAGTTTATGGAAATTGGCTTTTATATAATATAGATAGAAACTGGAAGCCAGAATAATTTTTTTTTATTTTCAGGCAAGGTACAGTTTTCACTATTACTCGGGCCACAATTTTTATCTACAAAACAATGCACTCCCTCCCCCGAATCAAATGGTCGTCAAATGGCACATGTAACAGACATATTAATCGGGACACCAATAAGAAAATCACCCCTTTCGATTATTTTCACGTAATTTCGGAATTACCTTAAGTTTTTTATTCACTTCTAGTAAATTGTATTTTCTGTTCACGATGATCGAATCAGTTCTCTTATTTCAAAATAAAGCATAATATTTTTTTCTGTAAAGCAAGCGGCAAAGACGTCATTTTATAAATTTTAAATGACCTAAAAGCCTATGGAATTTTATTGGCTCAAATGAAAGTTTAAATGTTAGCTAACAAAGGGTTATTGTCGTAAACACTGAAAACTGGTCCTAACTGTACGACATTTAGGATCAAAAGGGACACCTTGTAGAATTCCAATTTTGACCAAATCAAAGAAAATGAAATAAAATCGTTCAAAATTTAATAGAAAGTCATTAAGAACTTTGTAATGCTTTGAAATAAAGAGTAATTCGTTTAATCAATGACTAAATATGGAAATTTGGTACAAAAATGGCGTGCAATGCATCGGTTTAGAATAATCGACAAAAAGGAAATTTTTAAGTTTATAGTAATTTTTCAAAAAATGTTGTTGTCTTTTGGCGAAGTGTTTGATCAATCAATCCTAAAAGTAGTATTATTATTACAAAAATAGTTTATGTCGCGTTAGCTATCCAAATAAATTCCAATATCGGCGCCAATTCAGAAAGCTGTCATTTACATTTTTTCAAAATTATTGCCACATAGTTAGTTTTTGTACAACTGCGTTTAAAGTTGTGAAAACAGCCTTTTTTCAAGAAGAAATGTTATAATGGCGTCATATGTGTTCATACTTAGATATCTGAAGTACAAATTGAACATAAATAGATCGACAATTAGCATCTTAAAGGTTATAAAGATACAATTTACTGACAAAATATAAAACTAAATCAACATTTAACTATTTAAAAACAAAATACTTTTCAAATACACAACAAAATGAAACAATATTTAAACATAATGAAATTCGTGAAAGTGTAAATTTTGTACGGTAAAAATTTGACTAACATTTAAAAATATCACTGGGAATATAAGCTATAAAGCGGAATCGTGAATAAAAATGTGAAAGGTACAATAATATCTTAAAGGTGAACCTAAAGAATAGAGACAACAATTAAAAGGTAAAATCTAAGGAATAGAGATGATACAGATGTGATTGTTTTAGCGATTCATTTTTATCCTCAGCTAAAAGGCAAAAGAGAAATGCGGATTCAGACTGGGTCAGTTAGGATTATGAAAGAAAAATGTCGATTTATTCCCATACACTACATTGTAAGTGCCATTTGTGTCCAATAGTTTTTATTTGATACCACTTGTGCGTTTTTTTAATAGGAAAGAAGTCCTAATTTAAGTTTGTCAAAGGTCAGTCAAGTCGTTTTCAAGATCTGCTACTCTAGCAAAATACTGTGTTGACCGTGCCATTGTTGCTTCAAAGAAGGTAATTTCTTCAATGTATGACAAAGGAGGCAGGTTCTAGAAGTCGCAAAACAGTCTAAACCGGTAAAGACTTCAACTTGCTCTTGCTTTTGGCAACTCTGTTCGGTAATTTTGTTATTGCCCCAATTTGCTACAAGTAAAGACAAAAAGATAAAACTGCTGCCATTCGAAACATCTTTTAGAGAGCATGTCTTATGAGTTATTTGATAAGGCAGGGTCTGGGCGTCGTCATTTGCACCTAATCCCAGCAATGGAGAACCAAGTAACTATTGTTGGAAGGTTGAGAACAAAAATTAAAGAATGTGCTATTCAAAGACTAATGTGCATGGTAGGGTAGTGAATCATGTAACAAAACAAAAACTGTTTGCTCTGGTTCAATAACCAATGATTGACCACTTTTGGAATACAAATATGCAAGTGTCTCAATAATCTTTGAGTGGGAGCAAAGAAAAGATCCGGTCTTCATTTGTACTTCTAAGTAGTACCTGAAGCTGTTTTTAACATCCAGGGTGTTTTATGTCTGCATGTGTTTAAAATTTTATGTTGTTTTAGATGTTTATCTGTTTAGAATTGAAATTTTGCACTGTTTTACTCCGCAACAACAAACGTTGAGGCCTATGTTTTCCGGTCCGTTCGTTCGATTGGCTGCCCGTCGTATCTCAGTTTAACATCTACAATATTAGGTAATTTCTTAGAAACTACAAGTTTGATCTTCATAAAATTTTAATAACTTGTCCATCCTAACAAGTACAACATAATGTAGCATTTTACATTTTATCAGCAAGTTGAATATCCGTGTCATTTTCTTGTTTCTTTATAGATACTGTTTTTATTCCTTATATTTCTCCTTTAAATGTCGTCTTAGATTTTACTTTTTAAAAGTTGTCTTTATTCCTTATATTTTACCCTTAAGATGCCGTCTCTGTTCCTTAGATTTTACCTTTTAAATGTCGTCTCTATTCCCTAGATATTACTTTTTAAATGTCATCTCTATTCCTTAGATTTTACCTGTTAGGTACCGTCTCTATTTCGTTTGTTTTCCTTTTTAGATGCCGTCTCTGTTCCCTATATTTTACCTTTTAAATGTCGTCTCTTTTCCCCAGATTTTTTCTTTAAAATGTCATCCCTTTTCACCAAGATTTTATCTTTAAATTAGATATTGTTATATCCATTACATTTTATTCGCGGCTTCCCTTTATAGCCCATAAGCCCAGTGTTACATTAACGTCAGTCAGTTTTTTAAACTTAAAACTTTCACAATATCATAATGTTTATTTCATTTGGCCAAAGGCCATGTGAGCTTTTGCCATCACTTGGCGTCCGTTGTCTGTCGTCCGTCGTCGTCGTCCGTAAACTTTTCACATTTTGGCTATCTTCTCTGAAACCACTGAACCAATTTTAAGCAAACTTTACAGGAATGATGTATGGTATATTCTTCACACAGATTGCCGAAATTTTACCGATCCGCCAAAAAACATGGCCGCCAGGGCCGAACATAGTTTTAACATTGGACCCTATGGGAAAATGCACATTTTGGCTATCTTTTCTGAAACAACAGTACAAAACTGAACCAAACTTTACAGGAATGGTGTATGGAAGGTCCTTTACTTAGATTACCGAAATTTTTCCCATCCGCCAAAAAAAAAACATGGCCGCCAGTGCAGAACATAGTTTAACACGGGACCCTATGGGAAAAGCATATATTTGCTATCTCCTCTGAAATTACTGAAGCAAATTGAACAAAACCTTACAGGAATGATGTTTGGAAGGTCCTTCACGTAGATTGCCGAAATTTTTCCGATCGGCTAAAAAACATGACCGCCAGAGCAGAACATAGTTTAACATGGGACCGTATGGGAAAAGCATTTATTTCCTATCTCCTCTGAGGCTACTGAAGCAAATTGAATCAAACTTGACAGAAATGATGTTTGGAAGGTCCTTTACTCAAATTGTCGAAATTTTTCTGATCTGCTAAAAAACATGGCCGCCAGCGCAGAACATAGTTTAACATGGGACCCTATGGGAAAAACATATATTTGCTATATCCTCTGAAGCTACTGAGGCAAACTGAATCAATCTTTGGAGGAATGATGTATGGAAGGTTCTTTACTCAGTTTGCCTAAATTTTTCCGATCCGCCAAAAAATATGGCCGACAGCACAGGGCATAGTTTAACATTGAACCCTATGGGAAAAAGCATATATTGGATAACTCCTCTGAAGCTACTGAAGCAACTGAACCAATTGGACTTTAGAGAATGATGAATTGAAGGTCCTTTACTTAGATTGCCGAAATTTTTCCGATACGCCAAAAATCACGGCCGCCAGCGCAGAACATAGTTTAACATGGGACCCTATGGGTAAAGCATATATTTGATATCTCCTCTGAAGCTACTAAAGTTAATTGAACCAAACTTAACAGGAATGATGTATGGAAGGTCCTTAATCTAGATTGCCGAAACTTTTCCCATCGGCTAAAAAGCGTGGCTGTCAGCACAGAACATAGTTTAAAAACATGGAATCCTAGGGGAAAAGCATATACTGGTATTTGCTATCTCCTCTGAAGCTACTTAAGCAAATTGAACAAAACTTTACAGGAATGGTGTGTTTAAGGTTCTTCACATAGATTGCCGAAAACATTGCCGCCATCACAGAACATAGTTTAACATTAGACCCTATGGGAAAATCACATTTTCATTTTCTCCTCTGATACCGCTGAAGCAAATTCAAACATTTACAGGAATGATGGACGGAAGGTACTTTACAAAATTGCTCATTTCACTTCCTTCCGATAAAAAACATGGCTTCTAGTGCAGAACATAGTTTAACATTTGAGCCAGGTATGACATAACCGCCCTTTTAATCATCATCTCTGAAACTAATCAAGCAAATTCAACTATATGTATAGAAGGTCTTTTGCAAAAATTTTTCATTTCAATAGGATCAGACAAAAAACCTGGGTGCTAATTGAGAACATAGCTACATTTGATCCCCTTGGTAAAAACATCATTTTTGGTAATGCATGGCATAGAAGCATTTTGTCAGGTGAGCGATACAGGCTCAGTCTCTGAGCCTCTGGTTGTGTATTTCAAAAGTGTTTGGTGTTTTACCTGTTAAAAATTGATTTGTTTTCATTTTTTGGTAGTAAAGTGTATCTTGTATATTCCTTAAAATGTATTTGCAACTCAGAAATTTCCATCTATTTATGTTCGATTTTCCATTTGACATAAATTTATCTCCCTTGCACTTTGATATCTAAGTATGAAATGTTGTCTCTATTGTCATATGATGGCAATGTAACATTTCTTCTTGAAATAAAAGGATTTTGGCAACTTTAAATGCAGTTGTAACAAAACTTGCTATGTGGCAATGATTTTAAAAAAAGGCAAATGACAGTCTTCGGATTAGGAGCCGAGATTAGATTTATTTGGATATCTTATGCAACATAAAACATTTGCGTAGTCATGACACTGCTTTTATAATTTTTTTGATCAAATGCTTACACAAAAAAAAAGAACAAAATATCTTAAAAAATTACTATAAATTTAAAAATGTCATTTCTGTCGATTATTCTAAAAATGATGCACATGACACCATTTTTGTTATCAAATTTCTGAATTAAGTAATTGAATTTTACAAATTAATCTTTATTTCAAAGTGTTACAAAGTTTTTTAATGACTTTCTATTAAATTTTGAACGATTTTAATTCATTTACTTTGATTTGGTCCAAATTGGAGTTCTACAAGACCTCAAATTTCGTACAGTTTGGGCCAGTTTTCAATGTTTACGACGTAACCCTTTCAAATGAAAATGAGCCAACAGACTTAGGTAGAACGGTCTTGGGTAGAACAGATTAGAAGGTTCAGGATTCTAGTTGTGACCATAAATGCTTAGAGCGGTCAGGATTTAAAGCAGACTTAGAGCAGTTCTAGAGGAGACTTGATACCTGTTCTGAGTTAATTGAGAGGAACTTTTATGAGCTTTTATGACTGCTCCAAGTTAACTTTATGAAAGGTTATGTCTGCACCCTACTGTATGAACAAAAATAAGGGGAAACTGGAATTGACTTAGCTAGACCATGATTGGACCAGAAAAAATAACCCGTTTAAACTAATGGCTATAGTTTTATACATTTAACTTAAGAGCAGTCAACTTCAGGGCGTAGCTGCAAATATTTTATGTTTTAAATTTGTACTGAAGTACTGAAAATCATTGAAATGGTCCATTTACAGCATTAAGTGATGATCCTGAAATATGTCCCGCCCGTCCCTGCTGGCCTCTAAATTGATGTGAAATCTAAGTGAACTAATCAGAAAAGTAAAAATGCTCACTAGACTGTGAAAATGAGATCAAAGACAAAAGTTGCCTGCCAGACTGACATGTACTACCCAAGACCAACCTACATACCAAATATTATCAACCTACCACTTCTAGTTATTGAGAAATGGACTAAAGCAGAAAAATTAACGTGGCCACTAGACCGTGAAATTCAGGTCAAGGACAAAAGTCACCTGCCAAACTGACATGTACTACACAAGACCAACCTACATACCAAATATTACCAACCTACCACTTCTAGTTATTGAGAAATGGACTTAAGCAGAAAAACTTAACGTGGCCACTAGACCGTGAAATTGAGGTCAAGGACAAAAGTCACCTGCCAGACTAACGTGTACTACCCAAGACCTACCGACATACCAACTATTATCAGCCTACCACTTCTAGTTATTGAGAAATGGACTTAAGCAGAAAAACTTAACGTGGCCACTAGCCCGTGAAATTTAGGTCAAGGACAAAAGTCACCTGCCAGACTGACATTTACTACCCAAGACCAACCTGCATACCAAATATTATCAACCTACCACTACTAGTTATTGAGAAATGGACTTAAGCAGAAAAACTTAACGTGGCCACTAGACCGTGAAATTGAGGTCAAGGACAAAAGTCACCTGCCAGACTGACATGTACTACCTAAGACCAACCTACATACCAAATATTATCAGCCTACCACTTGTAGTTATTGAGAAATGGACTTGAGCAGAAAAAACTTAACTTGGCCACTTGACCGTGAAATTGAGGTCAATGACAAAAGTCACCTGCCAGACTGACAGTACTACCCAAGACCAACCTACATACCAAATATTATCAGCCTACCACTTTTAGTTATTGAGAAATGGACTTAAGCAGAAAAACTTCACGTGGCCACTAGACATTGAAATTGAGGTCAAGGTCACATGACGTTATGTCAGGTAGCACTTGATTAGTACTACCACTGGACCAAATATGATGTTCCTACATCAAAGGGTTTTCAAAATATCCTGTATTTAGTAAAAGTTGTCGACGTCGCGTCGTCACACTTTGCACGCCTATGTCTCGCTTTCCGCGACTTTCGTCGCGGGCGAGACAAAAACTGTAATGTATTATTATTTGTCAACCAAGATCTGTACAGGAACAATTACTATAATCAATTGGTTTTTCATTTAAAACAACGGCAGTAGAATACCGAAGGAACAAGGGAAAGTGAAGACTATAAAAATCGAAATCGGAAGACATGGCAACAACGGCAACAGAGAAAAACAAAGACAAAACAAGGACGTAAGACAGCTACAAGCACGGAAATAAAAAGACGACATTTAAAAAATAAGGCACTCATAGTGTGAACTCCCATGAAAACCGGGAGTGACATCAGGTGCTCCGAAAGGGTAAGCATGTCCTGCTCCGCTAGCGGCACCCGTCACACTATCAGTGAGTCATTCCAGGGTTGAGTCAAAACCGATCGTGTCAAATCCGGGAAGACGTTAAATCTAGCTTAAAATGTCCGTTTTTATTTGGGACACAGACACGTCATATCTGTCAATGATATCATCGTGACGGCCATAAAATTTCTGAAGGGATGAAAGCAACAAAGGCTGAACAAATCCCTGACTAAGCAATTTTTGGGACAGTGCTTTTGCTCTATTCAAAAAATCGCTGTATAAAACATGCGCGACAGTAACGAATCAACTGTGAAATGTACACTCCATAGGCTGGAGAGGTAGGTATATTGCTGCTCAGAAAGGGAAAATTCACAATTGGGAAATTAAAATCATCACGTTTGTCATATAGCTTAAATCATACAAAATGGGAGTAATAACAAAATTACCGAACAGAATTATCAAGAGGCAAATTTTTTTCAGTATTCAAAATTAAATAGCGTGGTCAAGGGATATAAAGGGGTTGGTGTGCATCATTTTGTTCAGTTTTGCAGGTTATGCTATTTTCAAACCACTGCAGAGGCATTAATAGAGGTTGATATATCAAAGCATGGTAAAATTATTTGAAACCAATAGAACGTTTTCGGGATCTCGGTATAAAAAATGTACTTTTGGTACTGTGGTTTACTATTTACTGTCCAGTTTATTTCATGTTAAAAAACCTTACCGAAAACTAGTAATTGTAACCTCTAGGAGCCTCTCTTTGCTAGAAGTTTTTAGCTCACCTTGCCTAAAAGGCCATGTTCGTTTTTTTCCATCACTTTGCGTCCGTCTTGCCGTCAACAATTTCAAATATCTTCTCCTCTAAAACTGCTGGACTAATTTTTACCAAACTTAGCCTGAAGCATCACCAGGTATGCAGTTTTCAAAATTGTTGTGAAGATCAAACATAGATGCTAATACTAAGAATATAACATAGCAGTAAATTCCTGTTTTTTGCAAATATATCTCATCCAAGATGGCCGCCACCGGGGAACATTGTGTATATACGTCTTTATGGGACAAGTTTGTAAATTATTACTTCTTGAAAACCGTTTCAAAACATCAAGTCGATATTAAGTAGGCATGGTAGCATTATGGTCATAAAAAATATAGGATTTTAGTACAGATCCTAAATCCTGGATGGCAGCCACTGCAGATCTTGATTTTAACCTTGGACCCTATGGGATTTATTCTATATGTTTTAATACAGGAATTGTTTCCACCCGATCTTAATCGCCTTTTAATAATATTGTCAACAGGTTAATTTTTCTGTGAATGCTGTGAACAAAATTCAATATCATAGCAGACCCATTAGCAATTCTTTGGGGGATGCGGTAGGTGCACTTTATGTACAATTTACAGACATTTTCCTTCTTAAACATGGCCGATGAAGCACCCGCCCACCTTATTTACATGTTTGGAAAGGGGGAGGGGTAATTTCAGATGGCTTTTTGGATGTTTTTGAGTTTTGTATTGCAATAACAAAACATAAATGATCAAATAAAGAAGTTATCATTAAATGTAAATGTATTTCTCTAATGATATGTCAAGATTATACCGGTTTTGACCCGTTAGAAAAATTATCCTTATTCAACGTATGTTGTAAGCCCTGTGATATTTCCCGCCAAATCTATTCGGAATACAATTCTCGGTGTTTATCATTAATCATTAGAGTTTATCCCAATCATTACCATATTTTATCCACTCTCGATAGTTAAATTTAAAAATTTATAAATGCTCGGCAAGCCTCTCAATTAAAATGTAAAATTTAACTATCTCTAGTGGAGAATATATGGTAATGAACGGGATCTTACGGTGTAATCTATTTATTATTTACAGGAAGTTTTGAGGTGGGATCATTTCATTAATAGCAATCTTGTTGGACTGAATATGAACATGACTGACTTCAAGATGAAGAACATGCATGGTGACTTCAAGATGAAGAACAACAATAAAAGCGTTGTTCCTTTGCTTGTTTTTAACAAGTATTTGTAGAGACTTTGTCTCATGTGCATTTACTCCATATCCTTTCATTCACCATTGACATTATTTCAAGGGAAAATGCCTCTTTATTTTTAAGGTCATTTTCATGATTGGAAGTAATGTTTTGGTCCCTACCAAACAAGCATTTTATTAGAGAAAGTCCCTAGAAACCATAAATTTTCAGATTCAGGGCTACCTCTTTTAGTTTAGGAAAGTCGTTTCGTAGTTGGTATTTACATAAAAGTTACCCCCAAGAAGACAATCATTACACAAAGTCGGTAATAATCCTATCTATGCCAATAAGCCCTTCACGTTTCACCCTTGTTCAAAATTGCAGTAATATCCGATGTTCCCGCTGACACATTTGTATAAAAAGTACAAACATTATCCACCATTTTTAAAGGGGACAACCGAAAGCCTGTACCAATTACCGAGATGGTTGTGGAGATCATCTTTCAAATGAAAATCTTAAGACAGACGACGGAAGCGCAGTGCTTAAATTAGCTCATCCTTAATATCCTTTTGAGATTAAATAACAAAGTCACTGAAACATAAAATTGAGTAAAAGGCAATATGACACATGTTACACTACCTAGATCTAATAATAAGCTAGAGTTTTAATAGGCGTATTTTTACAAAATGGCGTGAATTCTGGTATATGAAAAGATCCCTGCAAACACTGCAATGTGATGGAATCAGGAAAATTGTTTAATAGATATTACAGATGATCTTGCAGTAATTGACCAAGACAAAAATATTCAACTAAAGTCACTGAACCATAAAATAAAGGTAAGTTTATAAAATGATCTATGAATCATGCAGTACGCCACCACAGTGATTAATTTGAATTAATATCATTTTAAAATAACGTGTAGTTGTAATTTAGGAATAGGCCTAAATGTTGAAATTTAACACAGTCATTGAAGCGTCAAATGTGGGTCAAAGTCATCAAATAGTCAAAGAATCAAGTAGTTTTCATATAGATGATTCAATTCCTGAAATATTGCGGTGAAATATTGTATAGTTGTTGGAAAATGAATAGAAGAAAAGTCACTCAAGCATAAAATAAATGTCAAATACACTTAATTGTCCCAAATTCAGATAGTAATCACCAAAGTAATTAATTTGATGCAACTTCATTATGATATCTTGTTTAGTTGGTGGACAATGGACCTAAACACAAATTTTGACCAAAGTCACTCAACCATGAAATGTAGGACATGGACACGTAATTCTCGTTGCTTTTTCTAGTTCTCATTAAGATGAATGCTTTTATGCAATTTCATAAAGATATCATGCATAGTTGATGAGAACGGGACCTAATCGCAGAATTTAACCAAAGTCACTCAACCATGAAATGTAGGTCATGGACACCTAATTCTTAGTGTGTTGGGTGGTACTCATTCAGGTGAATGTCATAAGAAATGGACCTAAACGCAAAATTTAACCAAAATCACTCAACCATGAAATTTAGGTGCATTATTAATGCATTGAATGGTATTCAAAGAGGTGAATATTTTGATTCAAGATCATAAAGATAGCACTTGAGGTTACCAAACTGTGGACCTAAATGCAAAATGTAATCATGGGAGGTACGTACGGAGGTACGGAAGGACGCGGGTCAATCTATATGCCCCTTCCACTTTCGTGGCGGGGCATAAAAACAAAATCAGTGAACCATAAGACGGGGTTTAGGATTGCATGAAATACAGCATAATGATATTAATATATTTTCTCAAGGAAAAGCATATCTTCCAAGAAATTGTATTAGAAAAATGTAAGTAAACATTGATTTCAAATCTGAATAGCTGTTTCACGTGGTTTTGTGCAGTAAAAAAAGAAAACAGACGGTGCTAGGGCCATCTTTAACTTACTATAAGTTATGAGCAAAAACTCATTTTTGTTGAATTCAAGTTGTAGAACCACAATAAAAGTTCTATTGCTTGTTTTTACCATGTATTTGTAGAGACTTTGTCTCATATGCATTCACTCCATTTCCCTTCATTATTTATTTAGTTATTATTTTATAATGAACATATGATAAAAATCACAATGTCAAGTATTGATACACAATTTAAACACATACATACCTTCAAAAAGATCACATGGAAAGGCCAAAGTAATGAGAACAAATATCTTGGTACCAGCTGAATGGTTCTATCAAAAAGAAAACACGATGTGAAATATGAAAGCCTAATTGATTGCTATACAAAATATATACAAATAGTTTTTGCAGACTTACATACAAACAGACAGACTAGACCAAAAATGTTTCCTACCAGAATCTTCGAATCCTAATGACAAAGAAAACTGCCCTGCTGGCTTGTATATTTACACAACTAAACACTTCGTCAATTTCAGAGCATTTGCACCGAAAAAAAAATGTTTTAGAGGAAAATTTTGTTTTAAAAAATTCTAATTTCAAAACGGTCATAACTCGTAGCAAAAAAGTTGAATCGGAATGCTGTGTCGATATGAATATTATTCAATTCATTCAAAAGATTATAGATAATGGCAAAATCCATTTTGCTACTAGTTGCTTTGGAAGTGGACATGATTTAGAATCAACAATGCTGCTGAACTGGTAGTGGCTCCAAAAAGGGAAAATAACAACCTCGACTGGTTACACTTGGCTTCAACCATGTGGCTGTTTTAACAATTTTAAAGGTATATGAAATTTATCAACTCCTGACTACAGTCATGTTCGTGTGATTAACAGACTAAGCAGTATCATACCTATACCTGACGTAGCGTCCTTTCGTCTTTTGAAACTGTAAGGACATCACTTCTTTACAATAATAAAAGGAATTCATATTTCGTTTGCCCATGTAAGAATAGATGCTATTAATATAAGCAACATTTTGAATCGCAAAGAGGTCACTTCTAAAAACCTTCCTTACTTCAAAGATCAATCCAAATCTAATGAATCCTACCGCTATTCAGAGACCATAAAAAATGGGAGAATTTTTAAGTATTTAAAGGTATTGCAGGACCTAGACATTTAGTCTGTTCTGAAATCCTCTCTGGCATGCGACTGTTCTAGCTTCTTTTTTTTACAGTCCCTGTGCACATGTCATTACCGGCGATTTTCAGATTTTCAGATCATTGAAAATAATTTATACGGAAGATGGTTTCTGATGCTTCGAAATTCCGATACCCAAAAAGTATTAATTGGAATTTGAATTTCAAATTCGTTATGGGCGCTGTTGAGGATTACGCCAGATCTTAGGTTAAGAAAGAGAAGGACCAGGGACCAGAATTTGAAACCTTGTCAGATTGGGTAAGATCCATTCGATCGTTTGTGCGAAGTCGTGTTATCAAACTACGCAGATATGTCAAGAATCTACCTAAGTCTGCATTTGAAAATCTTTAAAGCCAGTAAGTGCCTTTCTACATTAAATGAGAAATATATTGTTGTACCAGCAGAAAAAGCTTCTAATAACATCGTTTTGTATGTCAAACACATTATTACAACTGCGTCATCAAAGAACTAGGCATTGATCACAATACCCAAGTCATAATACATACAAAAGAGTTTTATTTGAAAAAGTTGAAATCCTTTCCAATCATAGTTCATTCATGTAATCTTTGAATATTCAAACTAAAATAACAATCAGGACCTGTCATAAACAATGAAAGGATATGGAGTAAAATTATGCACATGGGGTAGTCTCAACAAATACAAGGTAGAAGCAAGCATAGGAGGAACACTTCTTGTTGTTCTTCATCATGAAATCACGATGAGGCCTTCAACAATGAAAAGATATGCTCTGCTATGTTATATACTACATGTATATACTATATACCTATACTGGGTACCTAAATTACACCAACATCAATACAAAGAAAGATTAAAAACATGTACATCGCTGGATCTTCATCTTGCACAACTAATGAACTGTCGATTGAACTATCTAATATTTTGTCTGCAGTCAAAGACAGTCATCAAGCATACTGTGAAACTAATCATGTCCAGGTGACATAAATCAAATATGTATACTTAAAAATTCGAAGGAATTCTAAACGTTTTCTCAAAACATTCTTTTTTATGTCTCAGACTTATTTTTTAATTATTTAAATCATATATAGTGTAGAACTGTACATTTGCCACCACTTTATAAAGACAGCATTAAATTCTGAAGATACTCTTAAAAGTGTTGGAGTATTGTACTTACATATGTAGTGCAAATATTTATTTTGTCTATACTTTTTATCTATGAATTTATTTTGTCTATACTTTTTATCTATGATTTCTTTTCTATGAATAGCTAAATACCAAAGTTACTGTGATCTAGTCTAATTTCTGCATATGCGCATTTCGACAACTTATATCTCTTCAGTGCAGATATATATATATATACAATCTAAACGTTTGGAAGACCATAAACTCAATGATGTTTAAAAACTGATAGAGAACAAATAACCAATGTCATCTAAATATAAAGCCTAAATCAGCTAAGGACAGAGCTGTGTATGAGGGAAATACTCCTTTGTTTTCAACAAAATTTACAAAATATAGATATTGTAAAATATAATCGGCTTTCGGGTCAGCACCGAAGTACTGACTACTGGGCTGGTGAATACCCTCGGGGACTAACAGTCCAAAAGCAGTGGCATATGAGGTAATCTATATTTTCATATTTTTGTAGATATGATATTCTGTTACGTGTTGCTTCAGTATGCTTGTGCCTTTTAACAGGGGATTTATCTGTTTTCTATATTTCCTCTGTTGAGGGTAAAAGACCATGTTTTGTTGATATATTCTATCAATGCTTTATTCTATAGAAAACAATTGATTACAAGCAGTAATAGGGACGGTAAATCAGCAAAAATATAATACGTGAATATTAAGACTTTCAAATTATATTATTTGTGATATCATGAGTTTCCATAAAAACGAGTCCAGTTTGACTGGTCATTCAACCAGGATTTTACCCAAAACAAGAAATATATGTCCTAAATGTGGCTGGCGTACAGGCTCAAAACCTGACATATGGGTCTTACAATAGACTTACATATTATGGAACTTTTTAACCAGTCAAAAAAGCCTGGTCATTTAATGAAAGTGCCCTAAAATAAATTGCGTTGGTTAATTGCATTCATATTCATATGCAGTACCTGTCAAATTTGTGACCAATAATACATTCCTTACTCCGTCATAACATATCCCGCATGGTTGTTCTAACCCGTCTGATGCTGTTAATACCTCTTTCATTCGTCTACCGTCTGATGACAACAATACAACATCATTTGAAAAGTGACCAACAACGTATAAACGGTTGCTGTCATCAAAAGCGACACCACGCGGTGAATCAAGAGTGTTAATAAATTTATATTCCGATAGTTTGGCGAAATCTGAACGGTAAACGGCCACTGAATTAGTATTTTTGTTAGATACACACACTCTTTTATCATTTGATGTAATATAGGTACCCATTGGTATGCCACAGTCTGTAAGAACTAAACTTCTAGATTCGCTTTCAACGTCAATGAGTTCAATACCTCTCCCTTCAATGCAACACAGCAATTTTCCTTGATGTGTAGTTATTCCATAACAGTTGCCATTTGTTTCAAACAACCCGATTGATTTCTTGTTTTCCAGTACGTTTACTGTTCTAATTTTCTTATCAGAGCCCGACGTAACGGCAACAAGTTGCCCATTTAGGGCCGTTACATCGAATGCAGGGAAATCCTGACAAAAACGGATATTGGCGTAACCACCATTCGTATCGTGAACAAATACATTTTCATTTATGTATTCTGAAACTACAAAACGAGCTGTGTTAACCAAATGTATGCAACATCCAGAAATTTCACGGCGTCTTTGAAAGGTATAGTTAGGCCCTACTTTGAAGGTCAATCTTGGTATAAGGTTCATATTTGTCTCGTTTGCTAATGAAGATCTCGTTACTTGGGCTCGATTATCTGTTCTTCTGACAAACTTAACAGAGGATGGAATGGTAACGCAGGAAATGTTTCCAAACTCTGAAACATATTCTGCAAAGTTGATCAATTTGTTTTCAGTTTTTAATTCAATGGATTTATTTCCCTGCAACAACGTAGAATCAAAGTATTGGTCAACTTTTGATACAAACACTTCCATTTCTTTTGTAGCAAAAAATGTATGGAAGTTTGACACATTCTCAGTGATACATTGAATGCCATCTATTATTCTTTTAATTTCCTTTTCTTTCGAATCAAGTTCCGTCATAACAGTGTATATTTTGTTTCTGGTGTCATCGGCTACTTCTGATAATTCAAACAAAATGTCCTCCTCAATTTTGTCGAGGTGTTGATTTATACATTTTTGGATTTTATTAACTTCTTTCTTCATAAAAATGTATTGTTCGTCAATTTTACTCAAATTTGTCTCCTTGTCTTGCAAGATTTTTTTATATTTGACGGTAAATCTTTTAAACAATCAATCAAGAACTCAAAAGCTATAGAAGATATGGCGTTTTCAACGATATCCAAAAGAGGCTTGACAGCTTTACACTTAATATTATTTGCAATGCATTGTTTGCACAACGGGTGTTCATGCTTGGAGCAGAAGCCTTCATACTTCATACAATGTTTTGAGCAATATAAATCTATCTGTTGAACCTGAGCAGGTAGTTCTAAGAAGATTTCTATGGTTTTCACTTTGTGCTTGGATCTCAGATGTTTCATGATTTTCTAAGCATTTCTTGCATAATGTATCATTGCATGGTGGACACCAAGCCACGACTGCAGTTTCTGTATTTCGACATTTACATATGCTGCACACCGGATTGTTTGAAGCCATTGTTTATTTCTGCTAAAGAAACAAAATCATAATGATTAAGCAATTAATTGTTAGTTTTCTTTCTTACTTTGTTTATATTCTTATACTTAAGCTTTGTATATATTTATATCCTTGTTTTCTACATTTTTTTGGTATTTTTATGTTCATTGGTTTTAGGTGTGTGAATGGCACATGTAGTTAGACTGTTTCAATTCCTTTATCATTAAGACAATTGTACGATTTTTGCTTTATACAAGTACTCATTTTTTCTTGCCAAAATTGACAAGTATTTGCCTTTGTCGCATATGAATGGTAAAACACTGCTATTTTAAGGTGTATACATAGCAATATTTTATGAATTATATCAAGATTTGCAGTTTTACACACATATGTAGAATGAAACCTAGAATTTAGCCAATTATTTGTGAAAATAGGAATTTTAAGCATATCAGAATTTTTCAAAATTCACTCTTAAATCGTTTTATCTTTTAAACTCTGAGCGTATATCTAACAATATGCAAATTAATTGTTTAATTCTGTGCATTAGATACCATAAAATACTGATCATATATATATATATATATATATATATATATATATTCATATATATAACACTCTCCAATTTAAATTTGCAATTCCAATAAATTGCAAATCCGGTGCCGTCATCCCCGTAAGGCACCTAGTCATATCAGTATCCAAAATCTGCAGAATTCCATGGGAATTAATAATCTGATAATTTTATTGGGATATCTCACACCGTTTTCCTTAAATTTGATTTTATAAAAACATGGGAAATTTGAATTCCCATGGGAAAGTGTCATTTCCCATGGGAATCTTGTGATTTCCCATAGGAATCTTCCATTTTCCCATGGGAGTTTGCTAAATTCCCATGGGAGATTTCTTTTTCCCATAGGAGAACAAAAAATTCCCATGGGAGAAAATAATTCCCATGGGAGATCGTGTTTGCTAGGTTATACATGTCTTTGTGATGCCCTTGTTATATATTATGGAGGATAGGTTATAACTGAAGATGTATTTATTCGTGACAAATAATACTGCATTAAGAAATGGAAACAGAGAACGGATAAGTAATGCTCGGAGACGGTATCATAATATGATAACAAACACCAACTAAGACTTATTATTTTGAATCAAAACAGGGCAATTCATTTTCTTACTCCTTATGCAGCTAAAGGGAGAACATATACATGTATATGCAAAGACTCAGAGTAGATAGTCCTCCGATAGATAAATCTAACGATCTCCAAACTGGTGTCTTAAATTGATATTTCGTAAACTTAGAATTACAAATGTTACCAAGATCGTGTTAGGTGGTCTCTGGTTCGTGCACTTTTTAGGAATAGAATTAATATATATCACAATTGTATGTTTTTGTGACATATTAGCCGTCGAATATGGCTGTAATATTGCGTTTAATTTGTCCATTTGTGTCAATCCTTTAAGCAATTTTACAGTGTTTGGGAAGATGGCACTACTTGCAGGACCCCAAGAACAAGATACAATTTTTGTTGCGAGTTTAAAAATATTTGCCCTTCCAAATGTAGTTAGTTTAGTTCCAAATGTGCTTAACAACAGAAACCTAAAAAAAATGTCAAATGTTTTCAATATTCGTTTAAATTTCAAGTTCAGTGTATGAATCCTGAAAATGCATTTGAATTGATTTTGTTATTATAATATATAAAACGGATCTTGATGAGAAATTACAACCGTTTTTTTGGAGATTTGAAGCATTCACAAAATTGGTATCCTGAAGGAAATATTCAAAGGAAAGTCGCCATACCTTTTTATTTGTTAGAAAAGACCCCCCCCCCCTTTTACACCACCAGAAACCTGTTCTATGGTGCATTTCAATTATCATGAATATTGATAATACATTTACACGTAGTCCGAAGGTTTATTATTCGGAGGGTCCGATAGTCCTAAGGTCGAATAAATCCGAAGGTCTGATAGTCCAAAAATGTTTAATATATGGTTTTCGTCATAAAAAATTGTTCAACTGTGAAAAAAGTTACTGGAAATATTGACGTAGCAAATAGGAAAAATGAAAGGATATAGAGTGAATGTACATGTGACAAAAACGCACACAAGACATAGAAAACTCCAGTTTATAAAGGACAGGGCTTTTATTCCTGTCTACATCTTGAGGGTCTTCAACTAGAGGTGACCAATATTCACCCCTTCAAGCGAGATCAAGAAAGCCCCTAGCGTGCACTTAAGCGGTATTCTTGACAAAAATTATATCAAGGTCACTCCCTTGCTCCCCAACCGCCATGGAGTGCCAACTTGGCCGATGCTCAGGGTTATTCAGATGTAAGCACCAGGGTTACAAGAAGAGAATAAAAATATTGGGCAACATCGATCGCAGCTAAAATATGTTATTGAAGAAACACATGTCGGGAGCGGACAATGAGAAAAAAAGTAAAATCGGTCAATGTATGCCTACAAACATTTGTCATTAGGTAGCCCTACGAAAGATAAAAATAAGGACAAAAGCAACATCGATAGACAAAACAGGGCACATCGAATAAATGTATGCAAATCCTTGCAGTGTAGCTTTGGTTGAAAGGGCAAAAATAGTCGTGTGTACAGATTATATCATTTTAGTAAAAACAATGAAAATATTGAACAGCCAAATGAAAAAATAAATGAATTAGTAAACGTATGAGAAATTCTCACACGAACAAACACGCCATAACTGTAATATTAGAAGAGCATACATCTCAAGCACGGGGAGACTTTCTACGGACTCCACGCAGCACGAGAGACAAACTCTGCAGCAAATAGGAAAAATGAAAGGATATGGAGTGAGTGTACATGTGACAAAACGCTGTCCATTGTCTAACAAACAGCAAATTTTACTATTTGATAAAATAGATCTTTTTGGCTTATATTTAAATAATCTAACAAGGGAATCACATTTTTTGGGCTATTCACAAATGAACCTTTACCAACTCTGAAACATCTTGGTAATTTTATTACAGAATGTTTTGAAATAAGAAACAAATGGAGACCAAATAAATTATTTTCTTTGTAATATTTTGCTTATTGTTATATGTCATCTTTGAAGTATAGATTATTGATATGACACAGGCATAATGAATCAGGCTTTGGTTCTGCCCTTCACTGCCATATAGCTGACCAGTTGTGGTCCATTTTTGTTTGTTGCATCATCAATCACTGTATTTTGTTGTATTATGATGCCCTTTATGGTTTTTTGGTTAGTATAATAAAAATCTTTCAATAATTCTGTATGTGGGACTACTTTGTTTGCTTTTGTCGGTGTAGTTTATAATGACCAATGAAACATAGTGATGGAAATGATCGGGAGTACTCGTAACCAATCAAATACGGGAATTCAATACGAAGCCGAATGCACGTAATTATAAACATGCTTGATACTTATACGTAGTACACCGTACATACATTTGAAAACAACTTTGTACTTGAAAATCAAACTTAGACAGTTATAGCCAAAATGGCTATCAAGGACGTCTCTGATGGCAACAAAATCAATCCTTTTTCACGTGTACATCTACCAAAACCGAACAAAAGCCAAAAAATAAAACTTTTTTCAATAAGTATATGCCTAATAAAAATGTCATAGTTGAATAAGTACACCGGAACCTAAATCGGTTTTCAGGGGTTTCGTCTACAGAGCTGCCGGGAGCGCCCCAAGGTGATGGGTAGGGGAATGCCCTGTCTGTACGGAATACGAAAACCTGGCCGCGAACCAATGTCGCGACGAACTGTTTGGAGAAACGCCACGCTCCATGTGCTAGTAAGAACCCTTCTTTATTTTTCCAATGAGAGCAACCTTACGAGGCGATATAGATGGCTAAATTTCCTGCCCCTACCCATTTGTCCCCTTTTCCAGTGGCAATCATAACTCGTTCCCCTGGTTGTCACTTCTTTTACTATTTTGTTTCATTAACTTTTTCTCGTCCTGATATAAATGAAATATTGCCCACTGCAGGAAAAACTTTTAGTGATCAAGTACTAGACTCACTACAAATATTTGATGAATTATTTGTAATGTTCTTATCCCCTAAATTTACAGGCTGAGCTTCCAGTTGGCGGGGAGATGCTCCGTGGTCCCCTCCAGGGTTTCGCTCTACAATCAATGAGGCTTCAGGTAACCCAAGATCTCTCGACCTTTTATGTTCTTCCAAGTACTTCAAAGTCATTAGAACCCTAGCTACGCGCCTGTATCCAGAATTATTTGATCGAAATGCAACAAAAACGTTGTAAACAGTGAACGTCAACAACGTCCCTAAATCTTGACGCGACGTCAACATAAAAACTTTTTTACTGTCTTGCTTGTGTTCGAGCTTTAATATTTCTCTTAAGTGAACGGTACCCCCTGTAAAGCTGCATATCAAAAGATTGCGCTATTCCCCAAGAATGTTATGCTAATTTTTGGTCATGGAAAATAGTTTTGGGTTATTGAATTTTTAATTCCAACAAAATTTTGGCACCGAATTTTGTGTATTTTTTTCAATATGTCTTTGTTATTTTCCTGCAATTGTCTGCACTTTTGAGGCTAGAAAATCGGGAAAAATGCACGGTACCCCCAATTTTGGATTTCATATTCCAATACACCTTATTGAGTTCTTCTTTTCTACAAAATATTTTTCAAAAATTTTAACCTATGATTTGGTAACGTCCCGCCTAAAGTGATTGAAAATTTGGCGGGAAACTGAATTCCTCTGATTTTTCATAGGATTTACAATATCAAGATTTGCCATGAATGAATGTGACAGAATAAATAGAATTCAATGAAATTTTAAAAGAATGATCATAAAGATGTATAAAATGAAATAATGGAAAAAAATAAGGGGGTAAATGGGCAAAAAATTATAATGCACTTAAATGGATAAAACCAGAGGATTCCGAAAATCTGACAGAAATCCCAAAACATGAGGAGCAAACCTCCTTAAGCAATGTTTTGATGTATTATACATAAAGTACATGTAGCTACTATATTTATATATTTATATGAATAAAAACACACCTCAATTCCTACTTTCTCTAGTCCATTTGTTTTGTCTCAGCTTCAAAAAAATAATATTCCTCTTGAGCATTTCTTACAAGGACATGACAAAATCATGTATAACCTAGCAAACACTATCTCCCATGGGAATTATTTTCTCCTATGGGAATTATTTTCTCCCATCGAAATTTTTTGTTCTCCCATAGGAAATAGAAATCTCCCATGGGAATAAGAAACTCCCATGGGAGAAAGATCTCCCATGGGAATTTAGCAAACTCCCATGGGAAAATGGCATATTCCCATGGGAAATCACAAGATTCCCATGGGAAATGACACTTTCCCATGGGAAATCAAATTTCACATGTTTTTATAAAATCAAATTTAAGGAAAACGGTTTGAGATATCTCAATAAAATTATCAGATTATTAATTCCCATGGAATTCTGCAGATTTTGGATACTGATATGATTAGGTACCTTACGGGGATGACGGCACCGGATTTGCAATTCATTGGAATTGCAAATTTAAATTTAAGAGTGTTATATATTTGTCTAAAAATAGCAACATCAACAACCTTGTTTAATTTGAATGTCGGATCTGCCAACATAAGGCTGATACAATTAAATAAAAATAGGAATAATATAAGTATCTGTATAAAATAATTATAACGACACTAAAATGCAAATTGATGTTGAATTGACAGCAAATTTTCGCCCTTCCACGGGCTTGAGTCGCAGAGATGAAATTGTGATTGATAGAAAAAAGCGGAAATCCACTACACTGGAAGTAGGTATATAGTAAAAGAAACAAATATAATGGAGGAGCTTGAAAGCAAAAAAGCGGAAATCGGCGGATCCGCGGAAAACTTTCATCACTGGATTCACTGACTCAGTCAGGCTTCGTTAGGCTGATTATAAACTCTCTGCCACGTGTTTGCATGTGCGATAAAAAAATATTTTTGTTGGTACCATTTATACACTGACAATGAAAACTGAAACATAGATATTGTCGTTCAGCTAAAAATAGTAAATATAAAATATGAAATAAATTAAAAAATACAATTAATTAAAAGGATGTTAACATAATTGTTTGACGCTGGAAAAATATTCTTTTTATTTTTTGTTACAGTTGAATTTCATTTGGTCACGTTCGTTAAGACCGTTGGGTTCTAAAGTACAAAGCTGGTGGACCCAAAAATTATCTCGCAAATCCCTTGTTGAGTCATCCCATTGATCGTTTTCTTCAATGATCTGTACTTTGATATCTTCAAATGTATGTACTGTCGATTGGAGATGGCGCGTGACAGGACAGTTTCGTTTTTTGTTATGAAATGAAAGGTGGTTGTTTAACCTGATGTTGAAACAGGTGGTAGTTTGTCCAACATATTGTAAACTGCATGAACCACAAGCAGTTTTTGGTTTTGCAGGATACATGAGAGAAAATTTTATAAGTTTCTTTGGTTACACTACTTTTGAATGTGTCGCCAATAACTGCAGATTTACAGCACTTACAGTTGTTACGTTTGCAAGGATTGTAACCACCTGGTGATTGGGGTTTATTCTTTATTTTGGATTTTACTAAAATGTCTCGTATGCTCTTTAGTTTTCTATAGGCCATAACTGGTATTTCTGGAAAAAGTTTTTTCTCAACTTTGGATCTTTGTAGATCAAACTCCAATTCTTACGAATTATAGATGGTAGTACTTGGAGACAGGGATGATAAGTTACAACAAGAGGTGTACTTTTATTTTGACGACTCTTATCTTTGTACACGAGCAACGAGTTGCGGTCAATATTGTTCATTTTTTCAAAAACACGGTTGATATTTTTGTCATTATAACCCCTATTGAGCAGGTGTTTTTTAGTTCTTGTAAACGGTGGTTTGTAGGTATATATATGTAGTGTATCACGTCACTCTAGAACACCTGTCCTTCCGTAGAGCTAATGTTGAAAATCCCTAAATTACCCCGATGATGCAAATGAGCTAATTAACCACGCCCATTTTCCTTATATGGTCATCCATGATCCCTACTTCCAAGCTTCAAGAACGTAGAGCACCGCAAGGGGTAGCGAAATAATGTGACGATTGGGATGGGGCAACCGGGTTCAGTATTCTAACCCAAACCTCTTTCTATTGTTTTATTTTATTTTGATGCCTTCTCTCGTGTTGCTTGAATAACAATTGCGAATAGAAGTTTTATTCTTTGTGTATGTACTTTATCCCTACTTTATCACTCTGATATTTTTTTTCGTCCAATACTTCAATCATTTCTATGTATTTTCTGTACTTGTGTTTAACATATAACCTTGACCCAACCGTTGCATTGGTATCGATTTATTTTTTGTGATACCCTTTTACCCTTTGTCTTTTGTCTCAGTTATCTCCTTTTGTTTTGTCTACTCTCGAGTCCATGTTTTATCTTGTTATATTCTAACGTTACCCCAGCTTTTGCACCTGTTTATTGTTTTACCACGTTCTGTCTATTATTGATTTTTTTTTTGTGCATTTCCTTTTATTGTTTCCCGTATCTATATACTTTGCATTCAATTAGGCAATAAATAAAACACCAATTTGCATATATACATATTTTATTTTCCCCGTCATGAAGCAAGCATGGGTCGGCTAGCCATCCACATGATGCCTGTACAATTTAAAATCCATACGGCCTCGTGCTATAATTGTCCATGGCCACTCTTTTGTCAGATACGATTCTATAGTCTTTATCTTGATATACGGAGAGTAGTTTCATATTATCTCGTATGATCCGGAAATTATCGCTCATAGTCTTCACATCGTTTCTGTTGTTTATCACCATGTCTTTAATCGTATCGAAGTTGATGATCAGGGCGTTCTTGTAGTTAAGTGTTATTCCTTTCACTTTACATGCAGTTTCGGTTCCATTGTTGTCCGGTGCTGCTAATCTGTAGCCATAGTTTTTAGGTCCTCCAGTCACTAACTCTGTAATTCTATTTCCAACTATCTCATCTGTTACTTCTCCTAAGTAGTCTACTAATTGTGGTTTCCACTCTGTATGTTGGGAAGTGAATACAATAGAATCTGTATCTGCGTGGATTGCGCGGGTGTTCAACTTCTCCAAATAACTATACAGCTTCAGTCTCGCTTGGGCTGTAGTGTAGGCAGCAACGACACGTTGGTCCGTCCCGAGTCTTCGACGAGTTCTTCTTTGTATCGATATCTTCCTCCAATCATCGTGTCACTCACGAGATAAACACCGATAAGATTGATTTGATCACTAGTTATCAAATCGACATAGTCGCTTAGTTTAGAGTAGTATTTTATTTGTGGCATATTGGATCTTTGACCAAATTTTCCCCAGAAGCTGTTTAATTTGCTGTTTAGCAATTTGGCTTAAGCTCGTAACCCCGGGTTCTTCTATATTTTATCGTAGTCTAATGATATCCCTTCTCTGGCGTAGTAATCTCTGATATAACTATGTTTGTCTTCTTGTGTTTTACACCATTCTGGCCATCCGCTAGCTTCCTGTTTCATTTTCAGGAAAGTGTTGACGTATTTGGTAAAAAGTCCTCCTGTCTTCGTCGTTTGGTCGTATTGTTCCGGGTCATCACCATGGATAATTCTCTGAACTTGAGGCAGGCTTTTCTCAGTATGTCCACATCGGAACGGCAATAACTCAACAGTTCTTGGTGTAAGTCGAACATGGACTTCGAGCGTGCGTTGTACCATTCGAAGAAGGCGCTTCTCTCCTCGAGTTTCATTTTTTCTGGTTGGTAATACTTGACATCTGGTAGGCGGTTGAGTAACACGGATTGATTTTCTTTAGTGTTGAATAGGTGAGGAAAGTATCCCTTCTTGAGGTCATTCAAGCCAAACATTTTTGGTAGTTTGGATAATGCCATCGGTAAAAAGTTCATTGAGTCAATCATTCTGATGTTGCAGTCGGGTATGGTGACGGCCATATTATTCGTTCCATTCGGAATCACATCTGGTAATATTCCTTCGGTATACAAGAAGTTTAAGATAGGGTAACTGTCGTATCCTTTGAAGTTGTGGCACAGGACGGTAGCTCCGTTGTTTTTTCCGGAGAATAGCTATTGGCAGAAGTGGTCGGAGGTTTCAGGTCCGGTAAATACTAGTTCGTTTTTCCCGCATTCTGCACAGGACGTGTGTTCATCGATTCTGTTATTCATACACTTCAAACAAACTTTGTGTACCACACACAGATTCGGCTGGTGTTCGTAGGAGCCACATTTGAAATGTTTACAGTTTGAACATTTACCGGTTTCGTCTGGATTGTATCCTTGATCGCACTGTACAAGGTCATCCTGGGAACATTCGAAATCGAAAAAATATAAGTCTGTTTCTTTTGTCCATCCTTGATATTAGCGGGTAGCATGTAGCACTGATGTCCCGATGGGTAGAAATCTTTACAGGTTTTGCAGTAGACGTTTCCACATATATGATCTCCATATCTTTTGTTCACGGTTTGTCCACAGGTTGAGCATTTGTAGTATGTAGTGCAGATAGAGTTTCCCGCTGACGTCATCTGTTAGTGAAGATCGAAACATGTTGACCCTTTAAAATACCGTCCACAGTCGGTACAAAGTATCCAATCATCTTGCTCTCGGTGTGAATCTTACGACAATAATGGCATACGTTATTGCATGAATGCTGCTCTTTATGATCGTCTCCTTTATTACATTTTCTACAGTAATAGACACGTGACCGGTAACCTGGCATACTGGTTATAACATCATAGTGGTTGTCATGGTAAAACAGGTAAATCTTCTTCTCGGCTTCTGTTACTTTGTATATAACAGTGTGGAATTGCTCTTTGGATACGACATGAATCTGATACACCGGTAGAACTGCTTGGAATCGTTTGATCTCTCCGATACCACATTTTTGTAAAGGTACTCCCGCTTTAGCATGTAACTCTACTGCCAACTCTTCCTGGATACGGCGACCTTGTCTTATAGTGTCCCATTTTTTGTGTCCATCAATTTTAGCCTTTGCTGTAATGATCGCTCTAGCACAACACAGATGGTCTTTATTTTTTATCTGGATGATTGAAGTTTTACTTCCAAGGAACCTTTTGATATCGATGAAGTCGGTTTTCTTTCTTCCGCTACCCGTTGTCATACTGATGTGTGTGACTTCCATTTCCACATCTTCTGTTAATGTAAATTTTTCGTTGGATTGCACAACGCGTTTCACTTCGTCCAATGATAAATTACTGGACAGTTTGTCCACCCTCATGAACGGCATGGCAATGGGGAAGTCCAGATCGGGTGCTTGTAGTGAAATCTGAACTAAGTCCTCTGGCTTTGTAAATGCGGTCACTTTCTTCAAGATAGCGTCGAAAAGCTCGTGCAGCGTTTGCAGTACTTGTTGAAGGCTCTGGACGTTGATCTCTTTAAACTGGATTTTGTACTGGGTAGCCGTGGTTTGAAATTTTGGTGCACTTTTTCGACCTTGAACGTGGCATGGCATTCCATACATTGGTATCTGGGCTTGTCGTGGTTTTTCAGATGTGCTTCCAAGTTAGCTTTTCTGGTAAACCGCTTAGGCCAAATGGTACAGGCAAAGTTCATATGGTCTCTAAGCATTCTGAAGAGACTCAACAATTCTCTTCTGCTGTCAAAGGACTGGTGACAATATCCACATGGATGCATCTGCAAAAGATAATACACAATATGTATTATTGATTTAATTCTATTTTATTATTTATTTCTATTTAATTTTGTATTATTGATTAATTCTGTATTATTGATTACTTATTTGTTCTCATTTAATAACTTTATTGATCAGTTTAAGTATATTAAAACTTCATATTCAGTTTTATTGTTATTTAAATTAATTAAATTAAGTTCGCTTACCTTTGTTCTGTTTATTTTCTCTGTGTACGTCTGTTCAATTCGGCTGTTAGTTGCAGAATGAGGAAAATGCTCGATACATCTAATTTAATACAGGTAGACGCGTTGTAACGTCGGTTTTCATTGGTCGATTATTTTTGTTACGGGCTTTGTGATTGGTCGATGATTCTGTGTTCTAATTGGCTGGATTTATCACAAAGTCGGAGTCTGATTGGTTGAATTCCCTGCAATTTGATTGGTCCGTTCAGTTCTCTATTGTTACGTTTCTTTTAATAGATATATTCCAGAAGATGATGCAATAAATCGATGGTGTTAATTTAAAAGTGTATGATAATGTGTTGGTAAGGTGAGCTGCAAAGGTAGAATATATGATTCCGTATGCCAACAGTGATGAAAATCATCTTTTTAAACCTGTTAACATAGGAAAATCCAGCAAGGTCTTCAGCTGTATTTGAACCCCTGCTTGTTGTCATCTATGGCAACACAGCCTGCACTATGTCCAGCGCCCTAGACCACTCGGCCACCTAGGCTATATAAAAATTTAGCTTTCGGTAACCGGGTCATTCCTCCTCGTAGGAAATCTAGAGTTGTAACATAGTACACGATGAACATTAGGTGGGTAGGAAATAGATAGAAGAATTTAAAAGTGTACAGATCGATGATTCTATTGAATCATACCGACGCGATATAATAGGAGTGTTTTAATTACTTTATGCTCTGCATATTTTATGAATTGAATTAATAAGATTTTATTATGCGTTAGATGTATTGATTTTCTAACGATGTTCATAAATTTTCCACAACGTCCAACACAATTGACGCATTTGTCGCTTATTTTACTTTCATCTCCCACAATTTACCCCTTTTTTCTTTTATTTTTTATCTCCTATAACCTGTATATGGACTCCTCCTCTAACTGCTTAACTCCTGTATCCTCTCTATGGCCTCCTCCTCTGACTCTTTAAGTCCCATTTCCTCTCAAATACTAGATTTTTCTTACAAATATTCATTTTTCAACTCCCAAACATTCATATTTGACTCCCATTTATTCCAAGATTCTTAATTCATTGTTATAACAATTCTCTATGTTTTATTAAAAGTAACACTTCTACATGATTTGTTGATACTTTAATGTTTTATTTGTTCTGTTTTGCTAATTTGTACATATTTTTTCAAGATTTGTTTATTTTGTTTTGCATTTTTTTTTTCAAATTTAACACACACGTTTTGTTTATTTAAACATTTTTATGACTATTGTCAGTTTTATTTCACATGTTTTGCACATTTTGTACGTATTTTTTTATTTAACTTTCATTATCATTCAACTTTTATCACATCTGTTTTCTTATTTTTGAGTTTTTGTGATGACATGTTGTTTGTGTTTAACGTTTTGTACAAATTTTTGTTTCAGCTAAGGTTTTTGTGATATTTCTTTTGAAGTTTTAGTCAAAAATGATGTAGATTTTGTTTGACTTTGTGTTTTTTGCATAATTTTTCTAGTTGTGTTGTTAATTTTTGTAAAATTTTTTGTTTTAATTGTGTTTTTTCACGTTAAAATTTCACATTTGCTTGATATTTTCGTGCGTAATTCTAGACATTTTCAGTTTCGTGTGGTGGATATTCGGCTTTTGCTGCTGCTGCTGGGCGGTTTGGGATAATGCTGCTGTTCTTGGGTTTCGGAATTTTGTTACTTTTCCTAAAGTACTGGGCGTTATATTGGGAAGGGTCTAATCACACTTGTGGTGTGAATCGAGGGCAAATAAGGATAACAAAGTCATGGTCAATTTCATAATTTATTTTCTCCGTCATGAGACAGGCACGGGTCGGAGATCCACGTGCAGTTTTTACATTGTATCTGGAGTTAAAGTCCATTCAACTGGATGTTGATTCCCTCTGCAACTTCTTTGGTCGGGATTTGTATTTTTGACTTGTTCGGTTGGTATGATCTTCAATGTGATAGTAAAACCATTCATGGTGTTCGGTTGGGCTGGATCGTCTTCTAGGCTTTGATGTTTGGTACGTTGATGACCTCTATAAAATCAGACGTATCGAGCAATTTCATCATTCTGCGACTAACAGCCGAATTGAACAGACGTACCCAGCGAAAATAAACAGAACAAAGGAAAGCGAACATGAAGTTTTTTTATACTTAAACTGATCAATAAAGTTATTAAATGAGAACAAATCAGTAATCAATAATACAGAATTAATCAATAATACAAAATTAAATAGAAATAAATAATAAAATATAATTCAATCAATAATACATATTGTGTATTATCTTTTGCAGATGTATTCATGCGGATATTGTCACCAGTCCTTTGACAGCAGAAGAGAATTGTTGAGTCTCTACAGAATGTTTAGAGACCATATGACCTTTGCCTGTATCATTTGCCCTAAGCGGTTTACCAGAAAAGCTAACTTGGAAGCACATCTGAAAAACCACGACAAGCCCAGATACCAATGTATGGAATGCCATGACACGTTCTGCCGACCATCTGCTTTAGAGCGGCACACTCAGGAAAGACATCAAGTAGGAGGAGCTAGTACTAAACCCCAAAAGCCTGAAGAAATGTTCGAGTTAAAGATCAAAGGTCGAAAAAGTGCACCAAGATTTCAAACCACGGCTACCCAGTACCAAATCCAGTTCAAAGAGATCAACGTCCAGAGCCTTCAACAAGTACTACAAACGCTGCACGAGCTTTTCGACGCTATCTTGAAGAAAGTGACCGCATTTACAAAGCCAGAGGACTTAGTTCAGATTTCACTACAAGCACCCAATCTGGAATTCCCCATTGCCATGCCGTTCATGCGTGTGGACCAACTGTCCAGTAGTTTATTATTGGACGAGGTGGAACGCGTTGTGCAATCCAACGAAAAATTTACATTAACAGAAGATGTGGAAATAGAAGTCACACACATCAGTATGACAACGGGTAGCGGAAGAAAGAAAACCGACTACATCGATATCAAAAGGTGCCTTGGAAGTAAAACTTCAATCATCCAGATAAAAAACAAAGACCATTTGTGTTATGCTAGAGCGATCATTACAGCAAAGGCTAAAATTGAAGGACATGAAAAATGGGACATTAGAAGACAAGGTCGCCGCATCCAGGAAGAGTTGGCAGTAGAGTTACATGCTAAAGCGGGAGTACCTTTACAACAATGTGGTATCGAAGAGATCAAACGATTCCAAGCAGTTCTACTGGAGTATCAGATTCATGTCGTATCCAAAGAGCAATTCCACACTGTTATATACAAAGGACCCGAAGCCGAGAAGGAGATTCGCCTGTTTTACCATGACAACCACTATGATGTTATAACCAGTATGCCAGGTTTCCTCTCACGTGTCTATTACTGTAGAAAATGTAATAAACGATACGATCATAAAGAGCAGCATTCATGCAATTGTCGTAAGATTCACACCGAGAGCGAAGATGATTGGATACTTTGTACCGGCTGTGGACGGTATTTTAAAGGGTCAACATGTTTCGATCTTCACCAACAGATGACGTCAGCGGGAAACTCTGCACTACAAACTACAAATGCTCAACCTGTGGACAAACCGTGAACAAAAGATATGGAGATCATATATGTGGAAACGTCTACTGCAAAACCTGTAAAGATTTCTACCCATCGGGACATCAGTGCTACATGCTACCCGCTAATATCAAGGATGGACAAAAGAAACAGACTTATATTTTCTTCGATTTCGAATGTTCCCAGGATGACCTTGTACAGTGCGATCAAGGATACAATCCAGACGAAACCGGTAAATGATCAAACTGTAAACATTTCAAATGTGGCTCCTACGAACACCAGCCGAATTTGTGTGTGATACACAAAGTTTGTTTGAAGTGTATGAATAGCAGAATCGATGAACACACGTCCTGTGCAGAATGCAGGAAAAAGGAACTAGTATTTACCGGACCTGAAACCACCGACCACTTCTGCCAATAGCTATTCTCCGGAAAAAACAACGGAGCTACCGTCCTGTGCCACAACTTTAAAGGATACGACAGTTACCCTATCTTAAACTTTTTGTATACGGAAGGAATATTACCAGATGTGATTCCGAATGGAACGAATAATATGGCCGTCACCATACCCGACTGCAACATCAGAATGATTGACTCAATGAACTTTTTACCGATGGCATTATCCAAACTACCAAAAATGTTTGGCTTGAATGAGGTCAAGAAGGGATACTTTCCTCACCTATTCAACACTAAAGAAAATTAATCCGTGATACTCAACCGCCTACCAGATGTCAAGTATTACCAACCAGAATAAATGAATCTCGAGGAGAAAAGCGCCTTCTTCGAATGGTACAACGAACACTGGAAGTCCATGTTCGACTTACACCAAGAACTGTTGAGTTATTGCCGTTCCGATGTGGACATACTGAGAATTATTCATGGAGATGACATCCACTGCCGGACACGGAGGAATCGATCCATTCAAACAATGCATTACGATAGCATCGGCTTGTAACTTGTAATCATACCCGCCCTCGGCTACCGACCCCAAGAGAAACACTCCATAAAAGCAATGAAATGGCATCATCATTTATCTTAAGTGCACGGTATTCGGATACAGCACGCTCGTAATGAGAACGAAATCGGTGCATACAAGGTCGATGGATACCACGACAATAAAGTCTTTGAATACAACGGTTGTTTCTGGCACGGATGTTTACGTTGTTATAGTGCATCGACCGTCAATCCAGTCAACGGCATGACGATGTGTGAATTACACCAGCGTACATTGGATAAGGAAAAATATCTAGAAGGCCAAGGCTATACCTACGTCGGTGTATGGGAGTGCGATTTCGATAGAGAAATACAGAGGGATCCTCACATACAAAGTTTCGTAAACTCCCTCGAATTTGTTTACCCATTGGAACCAAGAGATGCTTTTTACGGAGGACGTACAGAGGCGTTTACAATGTACAAAGAAGCTTCTGGCGGTGAAAACATTGATTACTACGACGTAACTTCACTGTACCCCTACATCAACAAGACCGACAAGATACCCGTGGGACACCGAACCATCGTCACTGAGAATTTCAAAGACATTCAACAATACGAAGGACTCATCAAATGCAAAGTACTTCCACCGAGAGGACTCTACATCCCACTACTCCCTGCAAAAATAAACAACAAACTATTGTTCACGTTATGTAAAGCCTGTGCCGAATCCAGTCAACAAACGCCTTGTCAACACATAAAGGAGGAAAGGGCTTTGACCGGAACCTGGGTCACCGATGAACTAAAGAAAGCGTTGGAGAAAGGATATCAGATAGACAGAATCTATGAAGTCTGGCACTTTGACACGGAACAATACAATCAAACGACAAAGACAGGAGGACTTTTTACCAAATACGTCAACACTTTCCTGAAAATGAAACAGGAAACTAGCGGATGGCCAGAATGGTGTAAAACAGAAGAAGACAAACATAGTTATATCAGAGATTACTACGCCAGAGAAGGGATATTAACTGCTAGTAGTCTCTTGTGATTTCATGTTTATGTCCGTATATTTAGTTCTTTCAGTTCCATTTTTCACAATCGACTCAGTCCTGTTGCCAACTGAATTTTACTGTTGTTACGATTGTTTTTTGATTTATCACATTGGCTGTAGGGGGGGGGGGAGGTTTGGGCCCAATAAAACTAGTTTGGCCCCGCCGCAGCAGGTTTGCGCCTGTCCTAAGTCAGGAAATTTATTAAGCTTCGTGTGTCTTGTTTTTTTTCTGGTTAGTTTACTTTATGTCTATAGGAGTCTAGGATGATGTTTATTTCGCTGAACTTGATTACTCTTTATTCAGGGGCCGACTCCGACCTACCGTTGGGTGTGGGGTTTTCTCACCGTTCATTGAAGATCTTATGGTGGCTTCGAGTTGTTATTACTCCCCTTTGCGTCGTTGTCTCTTTGACACATTCCCCGTTTCCCTTCTTTTTTTTCTATATTATTAGACTACGATAAAATAAAGAAGAACCCGGGGTTACGAGCTTTAGCCAAATTGATGTTAAACAGCTTCTGGGGAAAATTTGGTCAAAGATCCAATATGCCACAAATAAAATACTATTCTAAACTAAGCGACTATGTCGATTTGATAACTAGTGATCAAATCAATCTTATCGGTGTTAATGTCGTGAGTGACACGATGATTGGAGGAAGATATCGATACAAAGAAGAATTCGTCGAAGACTCGGGACGGACCAACGTGTCGTTGCTGCCTACACTACAGCCCAAGCGAGACTGAAGCTGTATAGTTATTTGGAGAAGTTGAACACCCGCGCAATCTACGCAGATACAGATTCCATTGTATTCACTTCCCAACATACAGAGTGGAAACCACAATTAGTAGACTACTCAGGAGAACTAACAGATGAGATAGTTGGAAATAGAATTACAGAGTTCGTGACAGGAGGACCTAAAACTATGCCTCCAGATTAGCAGCACCGGACAACGATGGAACCGAAACTGCATGTAAAGTGAAGGGAATAACACTTAACTACAAGGACGCCCTGATCATCAACTTCGATACGATTAAAGACATGGTGATAAACAACAGAAATGATGTGAAGACTATGAGCGATAATTTCCGGATCATACGAGATAATATGAAACTACTGTCCGTATATCAAGATAAAGACTATAGAATCGTATTTGACAAGACATGGACGATTATAGCACGAGGCCGTATGGATTTTAAATTGTACAGGCATCATGTGGATGGCTCGCCGACCCATGCTTGCTTCATGACGGGAAAAATAAAATATGTATATATACAAATTAGTGTTTTATTTATTGCCTAAATGAATGAAAAGTATATATATACGGGAAACAATAAAAGGAAATGCACCAAAAAAAATCAATAATAGACAAAACGTGGTAAAACAATAAACAGGTACAAAAGCTGGGGTAACGTTAGAATATAACAAGATAAAACATGGACTCGAGAGTAGACAAAACAAAGGGAGATAACTGAGACAAAAAACAAAGGGTAAAAGGGTATCACAAAAAATAAATCGATACCAATGCAACGGTTGGTTTAAGGTTTTATGTTAAACACAAGTACAGAAAATACATAGAAAAGATTGAAGTATTGGACAAAAAAAAATATCAGAGTAATAAAGTTGGGATAAAGTACATACAAAAAGAATAAAACTTTTATTCGCAATTATTATTCAAGCAACACGAGAGAAGGCATCAAACTAAAATAAAACAATAGAAAGAGGTTTGGGTTAGAATACTGAACCTGGTTGCCCCACCCCAATCGTCACACCACTCTCACACCATTTCGCTACCCTAACGGTCCTCTACGTTCATGACGCTTGGAAGTAGGATCATGGATGACCATATAAGGAAAATGGGCGTGGTTAGTTAGCTCATTTGCATAGTCGGGGGTAATTTAGGGATTTTAACATTAGCTCTATGGAAGGACAGGTGTTCTAGGGTGACGTATATATATAAAGAAGTGTTAAAGTGTTAAGTGTGATTGAAAAACAAGAATTCACTCCTACCTAACATAAATGCTTTGAAAATTCCAAAAATAACCATTTTTGTGTATAATAACTAAATACCGAAGTTACTGTGAATTTATTTATATGAACAAATGAATCGATACTTTTGTTTTGTATATATAAAATCCAGTTATCGAGAATTATGGGAATTTTTACCATTTCAGAGTTCAAAAATTCAGAATTAAATTATAATATCTGTCAAACATAGTGTGCATGTAACAATTTGCACCCGTTTTGTAATTCAAATGACAGAAACGTCCTAAAGCCCCAGTCACACTGTCACGTTTTGGCCGCTACGTTTCGCTACGTTTTAAAATGCCACGTATCATGTCATTTTTGTCATTATTTTATGGTCTGTACGTTTCGCTACGTATATACTACGTTTTTCTACGTACTGTTACGTTTCACCACGTTTTATTGGAAATTCAAAGCCAACGTTCTGCTACGCTTCACTACGTGTTGCTACGTTTGTACTACGTTTTACTACGATTTACTACGTATTACTACGGTTTAATACGTTTCGAATACGGTTTAGTACGTTTCGACTACGTTCCGTTACGTTTGATGTACGTTTTGATACGTTTATGTTACGTATTAGTACGTTGTACTACGTATTAATAAAGATCTGTGAAAAAAGTTAAAGAATTAGCAAAGAGTCCACACTGATTATTCATCGTGCAAATAGAAACTTACACAAAGGTATATTTTATCATTTTGTTCTATTGTACGAATGACTGTATAAATAAGTTTTTTAAGTGATTTTCGAATACCTGGTAAATATAATGATCTATAATGTTGATTTACTCTGTTAATTTGTGAACTTATCTTCAGCTCATAAAAAATATCTCAAAATTAAGTAAAAATTCCGAAATACTTGGAAATATAATGTGTCGATCGGTAGTAGAACGTAGCGATGCGTATTTAAACGTAACGAAACGTATTAAAGCGTACTGAAACCTAGTAATGCGTAGAATGAAACGTGACTAATCGTAGAAAACGTACAGAAACGTAACAGATACGTATAGAAACGTTGCAAGTACGTAGCGAAACGTATAGATTCTAATTACCTACGTTTTGCTACGTAACAGCTATGTTTCTACCACGTTTTTCTACGTTTCTACCACGTTTTTCTACGTTTCCCTACGTTTGTGCTACGTTTCCCTACGTTTGTGCTACGTTTTAATTTTTGGCTACGTTTGTATTGTGCAGACCAATACAAACGTAGCTGGCTACGTTTCTATACACGTATTGCTACGCATTGCTACGTTTGGTCTACGTTTTGCTACGGTTTGCTACGAATATTGCCGTTTCGCTACGTTTTGAAAACGTTGCGAAACGTAGGGGTTAAAACGTGACAGTGTGACTGGGGCTTTAAGATTAGCAATTATGATATATTTATTAATATTTATTTTGTTTTCATGTACCAAAGTTAATACACATAATTTTCAATCAAAAGAAAAGTACAGAATGGCAACTTCAATATCTCCTTATTTCAACCCCATTTTCAAACTATTCATAATTATCTTCAAAATTCCTTTTACAATTGTTAACATTATTGAGATGACTATGACCCAAAATTTGTGAACACCTTTATCTACATGTATGTATCTTAATAGTTACGTATTCCGGAACGAATATTTGTGGTGGAATAATTGAAATAAAAGGGACACAGGAAACATCTACAATGGCTGAAAATTATAATTACATGCCACAATCTGCCAGGGAACTACACAGGAAAAACACATATTAGACAAAAGACAAACGTAAACAACGATAGGAACTCGGGACAGCCGGACTTGGTACCGGCACTAGCAAAAGCCAGCGGTAGGGTTTAACTTTTTTATGGGTACCCAAACCTCTCCTTTATCTGTTGCGTTTCCCTATTGTTAAGTAAACATACGACTTCAAGATGAAGAACAACAATAAAAGCGTTGTTCCTTTGCTTGTTTTTTACCATGTATTTGTAGAGACTTTGGCTCATGTGCATTTACTCCATATCCTTTTATTCACCATATACGAATAAAACCAAATACAGGTAGACTATTAAATCCATGACCACAATCTTGAAAGGAGAGAATATGACAATGCGTAATTTTGAAAGATAGGACAAGCGGTCCTCGCCGCTAAACTGCTGGCTAGCTAAAGTAGCCTAGTCTGCTGGTAATACACTGACGCACTACGGAAGAAAAATCAAACTCAAAACTTCCCGTAAGATTTGGTCAAGAATCATCATATATTTCAGTAGACATCGACAGTATTAGTGAGAGGCCAGTATGTATTTAAAATTTTCAGGTCACTAGATCTCAAAGCTAATTTAACGGATACAAGCAGAGTATCTTGTCAATATACCCTTTTACGTAAAGAATGTAAGTTGCGTCCCAGCTTTTCTGGATTTTTAATCAGTTTCTGGCCTTTTTTAGCAACATTACCGTAAAAACGAGGATTAGAAATGCCCTTAGTAATACGCTGTTTGCGAGTAACGCCATATTTAGGTATTAAATATTCATAACTGTTATAAAACTTCTTACTTATGAAATCTGTAACCCTGTTGTAAAAGTTTAGCTGTGATAGTAAGGTTACGTTCATTAAAATCGTCAAGAGTAGAACAAACACGTGCGAATCGTACAAGTTGAGAAATGTACACCCCGTATGATGGAGCTTGTGGGATGTCGCCGTCAAGAAAAGGGAAATTAGTTATAGTGAAATCAAAATCGTCCCTTTTATCATATATTTTAGTTTTTATTTTACCAGCGTCAATAATGATGGTTAGATCCAGAAAAGGGCAGTATTAGGAATCATTGTTAGCTTTATTTAATTTCAGTTCTTGTGGGTAAATAATGTCTACATAATCTAAAAACTGGGGATTGTCAGTAAGGTACAGGTTACACAACACATGATATTAAAATGTACATGTACATGTATGTATTAGATACACTGCAAGGGGTAGTAACACAACTGTGCGTATCTCCTGTTACATGGATAGTTAATGCACACGAGTAACCATGATTTGAGGGCCTTAGGCCGATCACTTTCAAAACCCTGTTAACATTGCGGATAAAAATATTCGTGTAATAGTTGATATCTGTCAGTTCTCTTGTTACGTTTGTTCGTTATCTAATACACATCGTACAACCGCTTTGTGATCATCGATGTTTGTTTACGTGCAGAGAAGAGAAACAGTCGTGTTAAGATTTTTGATATTTAATGTCATTTTAAGCAGAACCATGCATTGATTTGGATGTAAAAATGAAGATTATAAATCACATAATGAAAAAAAAAAATTATTTTTTATATCATGTACATTTCGGAGGACTTTGAATCAAAGTTGTACTGAAAATATTGCAAAAAACTCACATCATGAACTTCAATCACTTATTCCACAGAACGTGGTATTTAACAAAGTATTATTTAAAATCAGCATTAAAGATGCATCTATTACCTTTCTATTGATATATGCAGCATTATTCAAATGTTAGTTGTTTTTGTGTAATTTGACTTTACTCAACACTACATGTGGAAAATAGGAAACGATCATCAGTCGATTCATTTTATTGAATAAAACGATCCTCAGCAGAGATCAGCTATGATCAGCGGCTGCGTTATGATATATCTAAGAGAACAAAACTGCATTTCTAAAGGTTATTTAAATATACAAAAGGTTAATTTACCAAAAAAAAACTATAATATTAATGATTTGTGACAGTGAAAAAAATGCCTTGGGAGCATCTATATCTTATATTCAATTGAAACTGATTAAATTCATACGGGTGTAACACGACTAGACTTTAACAAGTCTGGGACTTATCCAAAGTAGACAGCAACTCAACTGTGAACGAATTATTTCCGGGTTAAAAGTTATATTTTTATGAGAATAAACGTGCTTTAGAGTACAGACCGGGATGGTAAACTGCATGATATATAACAAAGCGTATGACATGTACAGCTGACATTTTGTGGTATTAGATGAGCTGTTATAATACAACTTATGGTTTCGGACTTATATATACAATTTAAATTTTGGCTGAATAAGGAGCATTCATCATCTTTTTAGTAAACGACTTTCGACTATCATCATGTGACGTGAATTGTAGGTTGAAAAAAAATACACGGGGCACAAAGATCCATAGTCCACACATCTGTGTTGTTCCACGGTTGTTAAATGATTCTTTTTAATTTGTTAAATGTTATGAACCAAGTTTGGATAATACCATGCAAAGAAAAATTACGATCAACATCTTTCCATGTAATTTGGTACGGGAAAGCCAAAGAGAATGTTACCAATGCTAAGACATGAAAGTAAAATAAAGAAGGATTAAATGATGTGGTCATAACAAAAATCAAAGTCGTGGTTCATAGCTTTAGTAAGTAAGAACAGAATTATCAGTCTAAAAAAAAAAGAATAATCCAAAGGGAAAAGACAATGAAAATAGTGGAAACACAAAGATACAAAGACACCACACAACTATTGAACATAATCAAAAAAAATAAAAATGGAGACATACATACAGATGAACAGCACAGACCCAATTTAAAAACCATGGGTGAGATCTGATCCACCAGTAGAATAAGCATCTCCTGCTTCTCTGAGGACCCTCACTGTATTGAACATGTCAAATCCTGTAATGAAGTCAAATCGAGTGACACAAGCTATATTAACATTTAAAACGTTTTCCCCTTAGAATTGGATCCCATTTTTAGGGAATTGGACACTAACTTTGCCACAATAGTCCTTTGATGGGCGTGCAAATCGGTGTTTTTTTTATATTCGCCATATATTTAATATGACTGCAAGCGGGGAACATAGATAAACATTGGACTTATGGAAAAACACATTCAAAGATCTTCTCTGAAACTGCTAGATCTCTGAAACTGCTAGACTAATTGGAGCATAACTTGATCATAACAGTGTTTTGATGGCCTCAACAAAACAAAATGTTTTTATTCAGCCTTTTGTAAAGATGGTGCCAGCGGGGTAACAAAGTTTAGCATTTGACCCAATAGGATAACACTTTCAAAGATTCTTTCATGTTAAAGTAGAGTTACTAAGGCCTAGTGAGCCCCAGCCCCACCTCGACCTCTTCGTGAATTTTCTAAAAAGAACCTGAAAAAAGGAATTATTGGAAAAAAATTGATAGTGCGCATCTAAAATATGTAATTAAGCTCCTGCATAAGTCATAAAATTCCAACCAGTGGTTTAAGAGGAGCAGTGGATACCAGCTTTTGGCACTGCGCTAAAATAACAACGTGTAAAACATGACAAAAATCTGGAAAAAACGGAATCATTGGAAAACAAAACATGTAGTGCAAATCTATAACATGTAACTAAGGTCTTGCACAGGTTTCATGAAATTCTGACCAGTGGTTAAGGGGGAATACGGGTCACCATATGGTTTGCATTGAGATACAATAACACAGTCCAAAACATGTAAAAAACCTGAAAAAAGGATTTATTGGAAAACAAAACGCAAAATACGCGATGAGGCTCCAGCATAATTAAAAAGAAATTCCAGTGAGTGTTTTAGGAGGAGAAGAGGATACCACATTTTTGAAGACGGAAAGACATTAGAACATCATGAACACTATGTAACTTCCGCAAATAGGGGCTATAAAAAGGTGTTTTTTTTAGAGTGCACTTATTCAAAAATGGCCACCAGCAGGGAACATAGTTTCACATTGCGGCTTATGGAAATACTTTCGAAGATCTTCTCCCTGAATTTTCTTGGTCATTTGGGCTCAAACTTGATCACAAGTCTTTGGATTGTCCCCTGTAAAGGGATCTTCTCTTGTAGATGAGAAACTTCTACATTTGTATTTCATGTTTATTAAAATACCAAATACCAAATATTCAGTACAGAGGTACTGTTTGATCATTGACAGATGAAAACAATTGAATATTGGATCCTCTTAGAGCCAAGGGACGATACAGGCTCTCAGACTCTTGTTTAGATTTCCCATTGTTTTGCCTTTATCTGCACTGACGATACATAAGTTGTCAAAACGACCATTTTCAGAACTGGATACAATCAGATATTGTGTTATTTATGTAAACGAACGAAAGTTCATTGAGTAATCCAACCTATTACAGGAAAGCGCACACATCAAACAAAAAGGTAAACGACATGGAATAACTGAAACATAGAGTTTTTGGCAAGGGCCGACTCAAGCATTTGCATCTTAGTTGTTGTAAGTATTTAGGCTAAAATGAAAAAAAAAACCAAGCCTAAGGTGAAATAAGATCGTCATGTGAAGAGAATGTGTGAATTGGTTTTTGAATTTTTACTCTTTTTTCCCCTTTCCCCCGTTTAATATTCAAACCCCTTTATCATGTATTTCTTGTATAAACAAAAAACAATTATTGTCTTTAATTTTGTATGTTCCTTTCTATTTTAATATAGAATTTGCTTTGTAATAAATAATATGTATGGGAACAGACTACATAACTTTGAAAAACTTGTGCCCAGTTCCTTTTGTTATATTAGATAATAAAATTATTATAAATTTTACAACAAAATATCCTTACATTTCAGTAGAAATGTGAATTGAAATTATGACGGAGTTATAAATCAATAAATGAGCTATAAATGGCTCGGCAAACCTCTTGAATCAGTTCATAAGGGTAATTACAAAATTACCGAACAGAATGTTCAGGAGGCGAAATTCAAAGGGTAAAAAGACTAATTTTGTGCAAAATCAGCAGAAAAAAATGTAAATCGCTGTGGTTCTGACTTGGCACAGGCACTTCTTAACAAGTTGTAGGTTTTATGGAGCGCCAAACCATTAGTGTCATGTGTAGCAATTCAACAGTAATTGTTATTGAAAGGTCGTATACATTGAAAAGAAATGTTCATCCTAGTACGTGAAAAAAGAATCTCGAATAACATTGCTACTGAAACTTAAAACTTCTCGAAAAGGGACTGATACCTTTTAAAGAACTATTTAATCAGTAAATTAGATCTTTTAAGTGTAAAGTGCATTACTTGATCCTATAAACAAGATAACTTGGAAGTATGGTTTTAATCTGACTTGCAGTTAAGAAGGAGTGGGCTATTCTTGGCCCCTTGAATCTCTGAACTCATTAAAATCATTGATTGTCGAACTTTACAAATGAAAAGTCCAAAGGTTTGCAGAATTCGAAAAAAATCTAAAAAAAGAAAGAAATTTTACATAGGGTCAGAGATTACCTCCGGACAAAAATCTCCATATAGACGTAATTTTTTTTCAACATTTGATGAATCCATCTGAAAAATCAGGTGCACAGGCTTACATGCACTTACTATCCTGACATAATTGTAAACAGGTAATCTGAAGATGGTCGGAGGAGGGTCGAGATTACCACAGGCAAAAATGTCTGCCACAGATTGATGGGCGTACACACATCGGGACAAATTCACAGTCGCACAAACTGAAACAAATGTACCCTAAACTTCGTTTTGGATGGGTATAAAAATAGAAAAAACTGCCATTTGATCGGTTTTGTTACGGCTGTTGACTGTATCGTCACTGAGATAAAATCTGCTGTTGATCGTTTCATGTATCGGTCGGAGATCGTATCCTATTTTCTTCTTGTTTTGTCAAGTAATGTCAAGTTAAACAAGAACACCTGGCATTTGAATAATACTTAATACATAAAAATAAAGGTAAAAAATGCATCTTTAGGCTGATGTTGAATAAGAACATGTTAAGTACGAAGTTGTATAGAATAAGGAAATGAAGTTCAAGATCTGAGATTTTGGATTGATTTTCAGTGTAAATTTGATTTAAAGTCTGCCAAAATGTACATTTTATAAGGAAGTAATTTCTTGTTTTCATTATGTGATTTATAATCTTCATTTTTACAAGCCATCAAAATTCAGTATGGACAATGCATGGACGAGTAAACTGACCTGCGCAAACATGACCTTGGAAATTCCCACTTCAAGCAAAACATCATACGTCACTTTGAAACAACAATTCGAGAGACAGTGATTGATAACGTCACACTGAGCATGTGTAAACATCCAATCAAATGTTGTTAAAAGTGCATACCTCCCCAGTTCCAAGAATTGTATTCGAAATAGTAAACAATGTAACGTGTTCGATAGTAAACAAACAAAATGATCGATATTAAATGCGTTATCAGATATAGTTGTAACAAAAAGAATTTAACAAAGTTACAAATCGTAAGAAATTACGAAAAAGGTCTCCTGAGCGATGTCCTATTTTTATGATCACTGAACATTTAAACACCCCGTTGCAATACAGAATTCTTTCAAGTCATGTAATATTATTTCTTGTAAAGCTTGTCCGATGGCAACCTTTATGTTTGCCCTTACAAGATTAAGAAATCGCTCCTGTTTTAAGACAGTTTTTACCTTGAGAAGACAATTTTCAGCAATATTCAGTTCTGGGCTATATCGGGGTAGAAAAATATAACCAACTCCCATCTGTTGTAAAAAGTTACTCACACGTACTTCCCCATTAAAGCGATGGATAGGACAATTGTCAACAATTACCAAATCTCCGGGTTCTAAAGCCGGAAATCCATTTTCAGAAACGCTATTTGCGGCTTCAAAAGAGAAATTTACAAAAGTGTCGGTGTTTGATGCGCCGTCTACAAAATTGAAATGGTTAATACCATTTACAGATACAAGTAAATTTGAAGTGGTATTAGGATTGTCAACCAATCGTCCAACTTCCACACATTTATCTCCAACTATACTATGTCCATAATTTCTGTGTGCGGTTGTGATTTTAAAACCACTTTCATCAAAATATTTACATTTACTCGGATCCATCTGGCTTATAAAATTTACAAAATGTTGGTAATAGTTCACATTATTCTGATTGTATTTATCTCCCATCTGTCTAGTTATTCTCTTGAATGAAAAATTTCCGGAGGGAAGATAATTCCGTACAGAATGGGACAGGCACTTTTTTGACACTCTTCCTGTTGCACAATTTTGTTCTAGTTTGTCAGCTATTTCACTGTACGATGTTGATGGTTTTTCTTTTAAGATAGACTGTACAAAAACCAGATCTCCGTCATTTAATTTCCTTTGTCTGCAGTAGTGGAAAAAACCAGGGGTCTAGCGACTTCCGGTCAATGTTATTCCTATGGGGAATATAACGCCTCCCAAACAGGTGTGAGGCGCTTAGTCGTGACGTCATCTTATGTAATTAATTAGGTTAATTAGGGGTATACAACACCTCACAAATAGGTGTGAGGCGCTTGGGTATACAACACCTCCAAAACAGGTGTGAGGCGCATAGTTGTGACGTTATCTTATGTAATCAATGAGCTTTATTAGGTGTATGTGCATTTGTGCATTGTGCATTATTATTTATACTATAACTAATCCGAGATTCTGATTATCGCAAAATATTCAACGAATGATCGAATAACGCAGTAATTCACGAATGCGCGCAGCGCATGAATGAATTACAGTGTTTTTCGATCATGAGTTGAATATTTTCGATAATCAGAATCTGGGATTAGTTATTGTTTTTATTATATAGATCAGTTCTCTCATAATTATTGGTTTAATTTGAGATTCTTTTCATGAACTACGTTTTACATGAAAATCCGCCGAGACGTTTACTTAACAACAACGTTGACAACGTCCATTGTGACGTCACTTCCTAGAGTGAAATTATGGAAAATAATTTCACAGTTAATTATCACTTTTCTTTCACTGAGAAATTTCAATCTTCCACCGTCCTCTATATAATAATGCATTTTATTGGTGAAAATCTGATTATGTTTTGGGATGTCTCCTTTTCTGTTGATTTGCGCACACCGCCCCCACCCCCTTCCGTGTGTTAATTTGTAATTATGCATGTATTCAATTATTTAATTTTATGGTGTGGTGTAACTTGTAAAGTCCGGAGATATTCGATATAAATAACAAAGACTATTTAATATATACATTTATTATCCCCGTAACATTAGACAGGCATAGGTCAGGGAACCATCCTACACTGTCTTTACAATTGACTTAAAAATTAATCTTAACCAATTATACATCTAGATAAAAAAATAGAGAGTCATCTACCACTCGGCAATATCATTCGTGCAGGGGCGTAAACTGCCGAGACCTGAAGTAAGTCTTTCCGGGATAGTTCACTCTCTAAGAAAATAAAACAAATTGACATCGCCAGCCGGTATCCAAGAGTTGAATTTCTTCGGCCAATGCAACCATTTTACAAAATGTTGTTTGTTACGTCCCTTTCCTCTTGTTTTTAAAATCTTCTCAACTTTCCACAAGTCATCGTCTCGTACTTCTACTTTTTGTAATTCTGATTGGTAGAATGTTCCTTTTATTTCTTCGTTGTTGAAGTCCTCAAGTCGATAAACCGGCAATCCATCTCGGAGAGAAATAATAAATATCTCGCCTGTCCACTTTTCATCGTATTCCCTGGTAAACGGATTCCTGATATACGTTATTCTAACTTTATCTCCAATTTTAAAACGTAAGGGTTTCCGAATTTTCTTAGATTTGTTATGTATTATATCTACAGGCCAGTACAGCTTCCACCATAGATTAGTTTCTTTGCTTTTGGTCAGCTTTTCAGGAGCCATGCCTATGGTCCTGTGATATGTCTCATTATAACTGTTTGCAAATTTCTGGAGATCATCCACATAAGAGTAAGATTGTTTATGAGTAAAATATCTATATATCCTTGATTTTATTGTTTTAATCACTCTCTTTGCATAGTTGGCTTGAACTTCGTTGTTTTGTGCAAATAAATGTTGAATGTTTCTTCGTTTCAGTAGTGCGTCTACAGATCGTGATCTAAATTCTTGACCCTTGTCTGTTCTTATTCTATTAGGTGATCTTCCTTCGGATAATACTTCCTTCAAAATTCTTGCAACGGTTTCGCCTTTCTTATCCTCCAATGATCTAAGCCAGATATATTTAGAGAAGATATCGAAAACAACCAATATATAGTTGAAACCACTGTTCTGTTGAATTTTGCAAACTTTGTCATGTCTATTAAGTCAGCATCCCACTGATCATCTATTCCCATCACAATGACTCTATTCCTTTTAAATGTTCTTTTAAGTGGTCTTTGAAGATGGAAAGGTTCTTGTCGTTGTAACCATTTACGAATTTTATATTTACTAAGTACAAATTTTCCTTCTTTTCTCGCGAATCTATACAATTGTCTAGACCGGCAAAACTAGCTGGACTTGATGGATCGTAATAAATTCTTTTCAAATACCGCTCCCATGTAGCCATCTGTACTCTATGAAGGTTTCAAATGCAAGGAAATATATCGATGTGCTTTACTTTATATATTACTCTTCACCATCTTCTCCGTCTTCTTCCTCGTCGTCACTTTCTTCCTCAATTTCCTGGTCTTCACTTTCATCGCTTTCTTCATCATCCTTCATTATTTCATCCATATAACTTTCAAGATAATGTTTATATTTTCGTATGGCCATTCGTTGATCAATTTTTCTAACAGTGTCATGACTTTGGAATGTACTTTACCACTTTGAAGCTGTAACAAGTATTGAAGCAAACTTCCATATTTTGTCATTAATTGGTTCATGTCTTCCTCTAGCCTTGCTTTCGGTTACGTCCTTTTCCAAACCATCGTTAGTGTATTTATCAATTTTAGAAACCCATAACTCCTCATTGGCTTTTCTGGCAAGTTCTGCCAATTTTAAGAAGGCTACATCCTCATCATCTTCTATTTCTAATCTACGTTTCTTTAAAGACGGATCATCTTCATCATCATCTCTTTTCCGCTTGAGATCATTGGTTTGCGGACACCAGCGGTTCATATGTCTAGCCAGGTCCTGAATATCTTCAAACACTAAAAGTGCAATCTTCACAAGATGGCATTTTCTCCATGTTACAGTTCTTGTTAATCGTCGAATCCTCTGTTTGCGATGTGTGCCCCAACAAATACGTCTGCTCACTTCGACGTTTGTCTTCAAACTGACGAGAATCTGAAAATTCCTCAGTTATATTACCTCCCATCATACCAGTTTGGTAGGTTCTGCCGCGTATATTTTCCGAATCTGGAATTTTTTTCAAATATGTCTGTTTTTAATCTATCTTCTTCTGGTGTATTTTGCTTCAAGTCTATAAATAGATAGCCAAAAGGCCGTTTAGTGGCCTCTGTGTATTTGGACATAAACTTCTTCGGATTATTTGGATACATCTGTCTTGCAAAAACAGTAGGCCCAACTTGATCACGTGGATTCTTAAATAAGACCATGAATTGACTGTTAATACTCATGGTTCTATTCTCCTTGCCTTTGGCAAACGCATTCTGCATAATACATGCTATGCTGATGTTTCTATGATGAATCCCCTCAACGAAAAGCTCGCACACATCTTTACTGTTGGTAGCATCTCTCATGAGATCGTCAATGACAATTAAACTCGGATATCTACTGTCGATGAACGAGTCCTCGTTTAAATTTTCAGGTAAACCTTGCACAAATAGTATGTTTTTGATATTTTGCTGCATTTCTGTAAAAAAATGGCTGCCATCTCTTGTAACACCATATGATCTTTTCCGGTGATGGATTGATCATGGTTCTTGAACGGGTCAATAAACTGTTCATCCAACAACTTTTGCCAGACCCGGTGGGTCCCGCTAAAATCATGGTAAACGGGTGTTACAGATAATCTTTGGAGGTAGTGGTGGTTGTGGTGGTGGTGTTAGTTGTGGTGGTGGTGGTGGATACGCATGGCTGCTCGGTGGATATGCCTCACCTAATTCATGTTTATTTCCTCTATGTCTCAGCATTGCATCTCTTCTGGAAAATTGCTGACCACATTCTTCGCAAGTTGTCATTTTGCTAAGCTTCGAAAACACGTCTTAGTCCTTCAACGTTCAGATGTGAAATGACTTAGGTATAAGGTGATGGTTTTTTTTAAACAAACATTGCTTATAAACTTCGTGTCTTGTATGATTTTTAATTATACTCTTCTTTATGCCTTTGGCCGTCTTTTTTTCAATCATTTTGTCATCTTCTTCATAGATAAGTGAATACATTTTCGATTTTAAACCGACAAATTCTTGGATTGGTATCCCGTGGGCCTCATCCTTCATCATGCCGAGGGTTTTCTTGTTGTCAGTGCTGTAAAGCGGGTGTCTCACATCATACTCCGAAGTATCAAACAAATGTCTATCTTCTAACATATCTGCGTAGATATCATCCGTCATGACACTATAGCAAAGAGAGTCTGTGTCGGTAAACAGTCGTTGCGCATTAGGCCCATACTTGATTTTCATATAATTGTAATGGAAATCATACATAAGTGTTTTAGATAAATCTAAAATGGAAAAGCCCACATAGATAGGTCTGTTCAGATACAATTTTTGCTTGAGCATGTGTACTGATACAAGGTCTTCGTTGAATATTTTGAACGCATTGAAAGTTGGTTTACTGGTTAATTTTCTGGCTTTCGATTGGTTATTCACCAAATGTACATCGATCCTTTTTCTCAGATTCTCCATAGTTTTTCCAAATACGGAATTATTCATTAATTTGAAAAAATCCTTTTCAAAGTCGTTTGCTGCTAGTTTTCTTTTCTCTGTGTTGAAATCTATGTACTGTTTCAGCCATGGTGTCTGTCTAAAGGTCAATACTCTGTGGATCTTAGTGAGCTTCATGCCAAGTGATAAGTACAACTTTAAATTTCGGTAATGAACAACATATTTATCTTTGGATTTAAGGCTGGGTATAAGTTTTTCCGTTGACGTTCCTTTTAGGTTTAAATCTTCTAGGAGCTTCTTTGCATAAGGTGATAACATGTCTTCTGTGACTTTGACTTTTTCATGTGCAAGGGGATATTCATTGTGAAAATCATGTAATTCTTTAGGATAGTCTAAATCAACCTCTAAGATATAGCCGTTTTCATCATTGTCAGAAATTTCAAGCAGATCAAAGTTTTCTATTTCCCGGTCTTCTAACCATCTGAATCCATCAACTCAACTAGAAGTGCTTGGGACATAGCCCATCCATACAAGTTGTTAGCGTCGAGATATATCAAGTGACTACTAGCTTGATTTGTCATTTTTAATGCCGCTTGCCATGCTAAACCAGGTGATGTATAGAAATGTGCAGCATCTAATCCATAATAATTAAGACAAGTATTACGAAAAGTTTCAAAGACATCGGCTACTGCTAAGACGTCGGTGAGGACACAACGATCGTGGTATTGCCCCAGATTTCTCAAGTTGAATTCTTCCCATACTGTTTGCGCATATGCATAATCCTTTTCCGATATACCTTCCCCTAACAATGAACTGTAAAAGGCGGAAATAGGTGGTAATTGTTATTCTTCAAATTTACTCTCAGAATCGAAATATTCATAGGGATAGACTTGTTTTCTCAATAACATACCTATCTTGTCATCTCCGAAATGACTCTTCATATGGTTAAATTTACTGAATCCCTCCTTTGCCAAGTTTTCAACTAGTTTCTCCAATGACGATGACATGAATTGGAAGGAATCGATAAAATCCATGCAACTGAGAGAAAAACTGACATTTTTTTCCATATTGTTGGGTATGCATTTCAGTTGTTTCCCTTGTACTTTACCAATAGCTTGCATGATGATACTGCTGTCATAGAATTTTAAATTGTGAAATATACAAGGAATACGCCCGGTAAATTTGTAATTTATAGTGCATTCGTTGTGCGCAGCTCCTCTAAATTCCCCAGTCACGTGACAATGGTCTCTGACACGATCTTGACCCAGTTCTTGGTTACAAATGTGACATTTAGTAGCGTTTTTAAAGGATTGCCAGTCGCTACCGGTCATTTGCATAGGTTCGCAATGTTTGAATTTATTTTCAATAATATCCATTTCCTTGACCATACATTCTACAAACTTAGCTGCAGCATCTAACACTCGGTACACAACAGGTTGTTTGGAAGTATCTGGTGTAAGACCAACGACTTTATATGCAAATCTAGGTACGTGTTTTGTTGTTCTTGTCGTGGAAGACTTTCGGGGATCACTGTCACATCCCTGAATTGGTTGTAGCAGTGACTCGAAATCCGCATAGATAACATAAGGTACTTTAAACTGCTTACGAATGTCCTTATAATACAACCATTTATCTTCTTCCGTGGGTAGTTCTATCTTCTGTGGTCTGTTGATCTGACAATAAGGTTCGTGGTCTTTTAATAACCTTTCTTTAGTGAATCCATGCAGACAGTATGAACAGTAATAATATCTATTTCTATCCCTATGTTGATCGCTAAGCAATATGTTTAAGTCTTTAATCCAACAATAATGAGATTTTTTACCATCTGTAATCATTAGAAGGTTGACGTGTTGTTCATATCTATGCTTTGTGATATTGATTGGGAAAATATCTCCTTTTTCATATCCAAAAACGTTGAAAGATATGTGATTTAGCTTTTCAAATCTTGGAATGTCAGCCGTCTTAACTGGAAATTCTAATCCCTTTATATTCAAGGTAGATAAGTGTTGTTTGTATTTCCAAACTCGCTCTGCGTCGCGTTTGGCGGGATATATGGCAGCCAAAATTGACCACATAAAGCATTTGTTATCTTTGTTTTTTACGTTTATGATGGCATGCTTTGACCTCAATTTGATTGGCAATGGAATATAACTCGATCCACGAAGTGGTCTGTATCTAGACATGTGTATTGTAACGTTCACCACCTAATCTATGGTCCAATTACTGCCTTGCCGTTGATATTCGATAAACGAGTTGTACATTTTTTTTACGGACTCTTTCATGCCCTCGTCGATATCTTCAAATTTCAAGCTGGTTTGACATTTCCCACGAAAGTGTGGCTCGGCTGTTTCAACTTCATCTCCTTTTCTCCTGCTCATTTTGACTTTCATTGATAGATACCATTTGATTCCGACTCGTTCTTTAATGGCGTACTTTATCGCATCTTTGATTTCTTCGTATTTGCTTCTGAGAAAAGTCATCGGGTCGAATTTAGACAAACCTTCAGCGGTAATTATATGTGTTTTCATGGTCCCTCCAAGGGCTTGTTCATCACAAGTTTCATCTCGCTGTTGTTTGATGGTATCACTATCTTGTTGAGTTTTATCCTCTGTCTTATCAACATTAGGTCGTTGCTGATTATTTTGTACCTTGTGTGCTGGCTTTTTGTTGCCACCATCAATCTGGCCGTGTCTTTTTATATGTCTCTTGAGGTTATCGCTTCTGTTAAACTCAATGTTACATGCAGGACATCTAAGTTTCGAAGTGTCTCCTCCATGAGTGGTTCGCATATGACGTAGCATGTCCCGTCTATGTTGGAAAAATTTACTGCACTTTTCACATCTGTGCTCAGTTTTGCATTTCTTGCTTGGTGGTTCCATGTTTTCACTTCAAAATCTGTGAAGAGAATGGCCCAAGTTCTGTAAGAATGTAATATAAATCATGAAAATCACATGATATCCGAAACGAACCAATCAATCGTTATTTATATCAGGAGAGTCTATCGCCACTGATACTTGCCTCACGTGTCGGAAAAATTGCTCTCAAATCTACCGACCGTATAGTGGTTCCCAGTTTTAACACAGATACAAATAACAATTTGATTTACATTCAGGAACGTTTGATTAAGGCACACGCCAAAGCAGTCACCACCCATCGACGCCTTGTATCACTACAAAGCGGAGCTGTCCTCTGGTAAGAGGCCGCATGAACACAGTCGGGGAAGTATTCCCGGCATCGCGGGGCATATCACATGACACTCCTTCCCCATCGTGAGCTACATGACACTGCCCTAGACCGGTACACAAAGTTCATGCTGGAGACTACTTCAAACCTTCTAGAATTCTTTGTTTCATAGTTCTATAATTAATTACACGAAACATTTAAAACAATACATTCACCATTTTATAGTTAAACATATTTTGTTAGCACTGACGCCTGAATGATCGTCTATGAAGTGCCCTTATTTAAGCCCGGTCAGTAAGCTTAAATCTATTATGGAGACATAACGAGCATCTAAGCTGACAAACGGTCTCGTCTTCCACAACGGAGCCACTCTTCAAGACATTCATTCAAACGATACGGAGAAGCTACAGGGTGACATCCATACGAGATATTATTCTCCCTTAATCTCATACAGTCGAGAAGTGTCACACAGTCGGCCCCAGTAGCCGATGCATTTTCAAATAATGATATAAAACTATAAGGTTAATATTTTCATTATTACAGTTTTCTTAATACTATTTTTACAATTTTTTTCAAAGTGATAAAATTAATATTTAGCGCAAATAAAAATAATAAAAAAAAATAGTTATCAATGTTATAGTGTAAATTAACATAATATAAAAGTAAAATTAAATTTTGACGTTTTTTTTGTACACTATACTTATTAATGGTAATCCTGTACTCTGTAGTTGTAGATCTGTGCTGATTGACTGTCAATTTAAAAATGACGATCTGCAATTGATTTTCTCGCTTATATAGGTGAGGAGGGTCGATAGTGCAGATATGGTAATCAGGATGTAACGGCGACAGCGACAATAACAATACTGATTTATTTGTTCGGAAAATAATATGTCATTAAAATGAGACTCAAAAATACATTATATATCACTTGTAATTTCTGGAAACTATTATTGTTTGTTTGATCTTTCGTCGAATATGGTATACCTGTGGTCCCTTTCGAAATGGACTTACCTATGTATAGCTTTTCAGTTGTTTACTTCGCCATTTTGAATCATTTTGGTCATAATAAATTCGGATTGTAATACAGTGTCTTACATAAACTTCGTGTTCAATATTCATCGGATTATTTCATTAAGTCGGACCAATCTAATATATAAATACCATGTAAACACACGGTAAGAAAAGAGGGGGTTGATACGTGGCATTAATATCTACCTTTAACATTTATTGTAATTTCTGCACAGTGTATTGTTGGTAAAGTTTGTCAGTAGACTGTTGATAATGTTTGATCTATGATATAAATGAAAATATACACTAAATAACGTACAATTGCAGTGTTGCTTGTGTGTGCTTTCTCCTTTACAACTTATTCAAAATGTAAACAAATCATAAATATTCGTTGTATTTGATGTTTACATAGTTATTACAAAGTTGTTATATTAAATTATTAAAAATAAATTTAAAAAATAACAGTTTGTATTGAATAAATTAAATATAAAGGTCGCGTTAATATTACTTTTTTCAAAATGGCGTCAAAAAGCCATTATCCGGTTCAAACTGGATTATATAGACATGTTTCGACACGATAGGAAATACACACTTTGTGCCTAAGTGATTATGTCAATAGGTTATGTTTACGTTACAGGTAAACACATGTTTTCATAAGGTCAAACGATGGCGAATAAAAATATTGTATATAGTAAAAGTCTTTGTTATCTGTGATTTTACACAAAGAGAATTATCTATACACGCAAAAATAATTATACACAAAACAATCTACTGCACTTATGAATTTTAGATGGGGATTAACACGTAGGTAAGTGGGGGGGGGGGGTATGACAAAACGGCCCATGAGACAATAGACATAAACACAATTACATATAAATCACATACCAATTAGTATAATTATCTCATTACCAGATTTCTGAGTTATGTTCAAACCGGAATAAGTTCAAGATTTTGCACGATTTTTACAGGTAATTTCTGTGACACGCCATCAGGTCTGCCTTCTCTCGTCATATCCATCTTCTTCTCCGTATTTAGCCCGGTAGTCCCCTAGTCGAAGGCCATATAGGCCGAAACGTTGGGTAGTCTTCCCTCCCTCTTTTTCCATTTTTGTCATTTTTATGTGTTTTTTAATTTGTACATTTTGTGTTTTTTATCTTTTAATCGTGGCCAACTATACCATTTTATTTTGTTTCATAGTTAATTTGTGGCCATTGCACAACATATTTATATTTTTATATTTCTGAAAAGGTGGGTTCTAATATTTTGAATAATTTTGAAAATTTTTAGGGTATTTTCTTAGTAAGTAAAACACGAGGATATTCATTAAAAATACATGGTTGTCCAAAAAAGGGGGACCCCCCTTGGATCCACCAATGGGAAGCCCGTTTCCCTGTAATTTAAACAGATCTTTACGAATCATATTTGAATATGAATAATTATAGGAAATAGTTAGATTTCTTTCGCTTCGCTCGACAACTTTCATCCATTTTCATGACTAACGCCCCCCTCCCCCCTCGCCAATTTTGGATTCGCCCCTTATCTAGCTGATATGGCTGGAATGGAAGGCTAAAGTCTTTTGATAAGCAATATTTCTATTCAAAGAAATGGGGGGGGGGGNACACAGTTATAATAAAATGGCAAAATAGGGCCAACTGGAACATTCACACAATGTTTCTTAGAGGTTCATAGGTTTCTCAGCATTTGAAGATAAAAAAATATTTTAAAACAACATACCAATTCTAAATTTGAGTACTAATGTAAACTTCCAGTGTCCAGTCGTTTGCAAATCAAAAAAAGCCGCGACTTTTCCACATGACATTTCGGCGCTAAATGGAATGAAATGATCCATACTTAGGGGTCAAAGGTTTAATCTACCTGCATAACTTCTTTATTTTGTTTAAATGTTTACGTTTTTAATTAAATTAATGATAGAACATGTACAGTGTAATTCAAGAAATCAGTGTCTAGAGTAAAAGTAACAAGTAGTTAAATGTTTGTAAAACTATGACACACTGATTTTAAAAAACTGGACTTTCATAACATCAAAACTATAAAGTTTTTCAATGCAGAAGACTTGGACGAGTTTGAGGTTGCCCCCAGCACAGTTCACCGTCGGATGATCATGAATGCAGTCTCTAAACTTCAGACGCCGCAATCAAAACTGGGATTGTATGGAGATGAAAAGGGCCAGAAATTGAATGTTTTGGAGCCCAAAAAGTTGTCTTTTGTTGCCGGCAACACATTTGATGACGATGAGGGAGGCGAACAACAGCAGTTTGTGTATAAATCCCCAGCTGAACTGATGCTTGATGAACTGGAGGTAAGCATGCATGTTTTACTCTTTGATTTCTTAATAAATATAGGGATGTTGAATTCCCTTTATAATCATGGAACTTATTTTTCTACTAAAACTAATACATCTTTATCTGCACTGATGAGACATAAGTTGTCGAAAAGCGCATATGCAGAAAATATATGAACAGTAACTTCGGTATTCTGTTATTTATTACCACTTGGCCGATGCCTCTGCTTGTGGACTGTTAGTCCCCGAGGGTATTCACCAACCCAGTAGTCAGTACTTCGGTGCTGACCCGAAAACCGAACTTTGGCTTTTCTATTTAGATGTTTTTGTTTTTGTAATTTGTTCTGTATCAGCTATTACACGTTTTTGGTCATTGGACTTCCAAATGTTTTGGCTTTATCTGCACTGATGAGACATAAGTTGTCGAAATGCGCATATGCAGAAAATAAATTAACAGTAACTTCGGTTAATTGATTGATTGAATATTGTTTAACGTCTTCTCAGCAATATTTCAGCTATATCAAGACGAGAACAAGTTTGTTAATAAATAATCACTTTGGGGTATGGAAAGGGCCATGGGACGGGAAATTCTGACTGCCACTGGAAAAGTAGGGTGAAATCGTCAAGCGCGGGGAATTTAGCCTGGTAGCCGATCACCTACGGACCACCCCAAAAAGAGCTTGCTACAAGGGTTCTTTAACGTGCAGGAAGCGTGGCATTTCTTCCAACACGTGGACCTGAGTTTACATCCCATCCGAAAGATGGGTTGTGTATTTATTAATCCCGCACAACCACGGAATGGGTCCTATTTCTATATCCCAAGACCCTCGGGGTCAGCCTCCGTTTAGGAGGGGTCACACCCCGCAAGCCGGAGATACTAGGNCCTATTTCTATATCCCGGGGTTCCCTCGGGGTCCTCTGTTAGGAAGACTCATACTCCAAGCTCAGAGGATGCTGCGGGCCTATTCATAAGCCGGGACCGCGCACGGCGGGAGTAACTTCGGTATTTGTTATTTATACACACACAGGAACAAAAAAAAAGATTAAAAAAAGAAATAAGATAAAAAAAAATAAAAAAAAATAAAAAGCAGAAAAAAACAATTACAAAAAAAAGCAGTTCTTAAATTCCCTATAATTCAATTAATCTGCCCGCACACCGTGAAAGTATCTTCAGTACAACTCTAGGTATTTTCCATACGTAATTTTATTTCTTGTTATCAGTCTATTTTACCCCCCCCCCCCCCGCAAAAAAAATCTTTGTTGCGTTGTATCTGAATTTCATGAGAAATAATTAATAGGTGCAAGTTATTTTTTAATCTCTACTTGTTTTTTCAGGAAAAGGTGACAGTGTGTAAGGCAGAACTTGACAGTGCTAGAACCTATGCAGATGAACTGAAATTCAAGTATGCAAACCCTTTGATTGGGGTGGACAAAACTAAAAGCCAGTGTTCCAAGTGCCATCTAAGGGATGGTCATAAACGTTCAAATTGCGTGTATGGTGATTGCCAAGGACCAGAAAACTGTAATGACATTTTGATCGTCATCCTGCCGAGAAAAAAACAGCTAACTGATGCCAATATGAACTATAAAAGTAAAGAAAAAGAACAAGATAGCTTGCAAGAGGAGTTGTGTGCCAAAAAAGGGCCATTAAAGAAACTCAGTGCTCATTTAAATATAAAATACAGAGTGATTTGATCAATTCCAACTTGGATAAATATACATTCATGACCACAGGGGGCAGGGCCCTTCGACAAACTGCAATAAATAACGACGTATGTATATTGCAGAAACACTACAAAAATTTCCAAATAACCTAAACGTCGAGGGGAAGAAATTTCAAGTATAATTGACAATTTTAACAAGCAGTTCTCACCTTGTAATGAGTCTAACAGGAAGAAAACAATTGATCCAACCAGACAATTACTCGAAGCGAAAGGAGTTGAATTTCCGAGTTTTCGTACATCGCAAACCGACGAGCAAAGTACACTACAACTGATTACAACTATGAACATGATGACGAAGTCGTTAACAGGATTATATAATATTTTACCACATTCTGTTATTAACAATTCGCTTCCGACCAATTCTGGAAATAGTGACACTAAATTAAATGCATTTATTGAGGATTCTACTACACCCGATGTCGAGGATGATGAAAACAACGTCGAAATTTTACCCCCGAAAAAGAGGAAATTATTTTTGCGTTACTAATTTAGTTTATGGACTAACTTGTGTGTTTTCAATACAGGTTTGACGCTTTTTATTGAATTTATATTTAGCGTAGGACGTTTTTACAGACCAATTTCTCTGATTTTGCATTTTGTATTCACACAGAAGGCGTGTTGCGGCATATAATGGATATTTAAATATCACGATTTGCAATCATTTCTGTGTTATAATTGAATTTGTAGGAATCTTAATTTCTGGATATATATCATTCACAATGATAAAAATATCGCGATTAGTAAGTATTGATTATTTTGTATGCTATCATTAATTGATTTTGTATCGATACTTTCGTACTTGATTAAAGAAATAGTCTTTATTTTTTTATTTCATTTATTTATAGATACTTTGAATTGGAATTTCGGTCTTAGCGCACATCAGTTGGGGCATTACGTATTTCATGCATTCCTCTAAGCGATTGGTTCATCGTATTTGACGTTGTTCCCATTCAGTGTGTTTGCGCAGGTCAGTTTCTTGTGATTGGTTTTTTAAGACTGTGACGTGTTTGTCATGACGTATGACGTTTTGCTTGAAGTGGGAATTTCCAAGGTCATGTTTGCGCAGGTCAGTTTACTCGTCCATGCATTGTCCATACTGAATTTTGACGGCTTGTACATCCAAATCAATGCATGGTTCTGCTTAAATGACATTAAATATCAATAATCTTAACACCACTGTTTAAATCTCTGCATGAAACAAACATCGATGATCGTATCAATCGGCCGATGATCAAAATGATACAAAGCGGTTGTATGGTGTGACAGCATTTATCTTTTTATTAATTTTATTATCAAACACTTTCATTAAGTTTAATTACTTCAATCAAACATTTCGTACCTAAGACCCCAAAGTTTGTTCGTAGATTGGTTTGTTTTTCTTCATAGTTTATGTTGGTTGGAGTACTACCTGCGGCAAGGATTTCAATGAACACAAGGCAGAATTTAGCTGTATTTATTCAGTGTTAGCATAGTTTAATGAGTAAGGGCGATTGGAAAAAATCAACTTTCTTCTTTTCAAATTAAATGCCTACTTTTTAATTACTATTTCTTCAGCATGAATGGTAGAGGAGTATGTGGTCTCCGTACCGCAATCAATTGGTGAGATTGCTGAAACAAACCTTCCGATAGAGCACACACATAGATTTTTTGAATTTGACTAGCATTTTAAAGCAAGTAAATTTTCGAAAGATCGAAGTTTGGACATATACTTTTAAAGATAACGGAAAAAAATAATCTATTTAAGACTAGGAGTACATGAAAACTGTCCTTTATAAAAAAAAACTATGTTAAAGTGTCCGGTATAAGCCTTAAAGGGTTGAAATATAACAGCTCTGCAGGGTGGTACTGTCGCACAGGCATGATTTTTTAACATGTATATTCAAGTACCATACTCCCCGGCTTTCCTTGAATGTTGCGAGAGAAATTCTTGAATAAAACATTGATGAGGGTATAACTAGAGGCTCTCAAGAGCCTGTACCTTACCTTTTTCATAGCTGGCGTAGACAGTACAAATATCATCAATTATAAAGGGTCTCATAATAGACCTCAATGTAATGTGTCAGAGGAAATGTTCTTTGTACGCATTTCTCATAGGGTCCTGCGTTAAACTATGCTTCTGTAACGTGTAAAGAGCCTAGAGCGGTCAAAAGAGGTTCGTTACCAGAATAACTCCGGATTCCCGTTTCTAGAATATATATAGCAATTTGTCACAAAGAATTCAACACTTGCGTAGCGTCAAATTAACACAATGCACTTTGAACTATATACAAAACAAAATCACTTTAAATATGCATTGTATTCTTGAATCAATAAAAACACAAATACTTCTATATTTACACATAATGCACAATCATTTTTGTCTTCAAAATGAACTGAATCAAAAGTCACAATGAACAAAGTCCAAATGATCAATAACACGGCACATAGTAAAATGAATATGTCAAATGGCACTTTGAAATATTAATAATTCACAATCCGAAGAATGATTGATTCACTTAAAACATTATACATGATCCAAAGAGATTCTGTGCAACTTCTAATCAACATAAAAACACAGTATTGCAAATTGCACTATTCAAATTGCCAGGTCAAAATGCACAATTCAAATAGCCAAGTAATATTATCTAGCAATCTGAGACATAAATGAACACAATATCAAAAAGGCTACTTGAACGGCCAATATTCTTAACTCTACAAATATTATATACACTATATACAGTATCCTTTGAATGTAAACATTATGCGACATTTGCGATGTCAAATTGCTACAAGCAATATGCACTGTCGAGACTGCAGAATATCATTTATCAAACAGAACACAAGATGTCGAAGAACCAAAGTTATTTACAGTTTCCAAAAGCGCACTTCACAATAACATTGGACATTCACTTTACAATATGACAAGACAATGGTCAGTGGTTGCCAATTACACATTTAACAAGTCAGCTTGCCTTATCCTTTGATGTATTCCGGAATTACAAAAATATATACTAAATATTTTACTATCACATGGAATCACTATTTCCAAAGAATAATCCTTCTGATATACACAGATCCGATGTTACACATTCACGATGGTCAACACTATGACGATGAAGCTTGGATTTGACTTCTTAATATACTCCCGGACGAGTCTATTATTATGCAATATGGGGTTGACAGGATATCAAGACCTAAATATTAATATTCGGGGTATAACAGGTTAGATTCGGTTCTCCAAAAGAAAGGAGCAACAGAAGCAACATACTGTTACTACTTAAAACTCTGTATATACAAATACATGTTTCTTTCCTTACAATATAAATACTCTTTAAATGTTTCGTTACTTTAAAAACTTGGATAATTCATCAGTCTGGAAATAGTTTCAACAATATAAAACATTCAAATAGCTTCCTGTGTCTTCGTTGTGAATCTGAATGTAGGGTACACTAAATTTTGAACTGGTTTCCGATATCTAATATAAACTACCTGAAGGGCATTTTCGTCACACTTCCTTTGTATCGTATGTGAACTTACTGTACACAATTTTCATAAGTGGGCCATCAAAGGACAAATGAGACCAAATTTGGGAAAAGTAGAAAAAGGTAGTTTCAAAAGTGATCGTTGAATGTGTTTTCCCATAGGATCCATTGTTAAACCAAGTTCCCCACTGGTGACCATGTTGGATACGACACGGACTTGCCAGACATGTTTTTCGAAGACATCCAATGAAGGACATTTCTGACCAGATTTTGTTCCAATTAGCCAAGTAGTTTCAGAGGAAATGGTCTTTGAATGTGTGTTCTCAAAGGGTTCATTGTTAATGAAGTTCCCGCTGGCGGCATTCTTTAATTATAGACTTGTCAGACATATTTGTTTTATAAAAGACCACCCAAGGACTATTGTAACCAAGTCTTATTCCAAATAACCAATCAGTTTCAGAGAAGGTCTTTAAATGTGTTTTCTAATACGTTTCAATGTTAATTTTGTTCCCGCTGGCGGCCATCGTAGATCTGATTGGGACTTGTTGAACTCATTTTTCGATGGGGACCAACTAAGGACAGTGATGACCAAGTATGGTTCAAATTGGCCAGGTAGTCTCTGAGGAAAATATGTAGGGTCCAATGTTGAACTATGTTCCCCACTTGAGGCCATCTTGGATCTGATTGGAACTTGCCGTACACAATTTTCAAAAGGGACCAAATAAGGACAGTTGAGACCAAGTATGGTTCCAATTGGAAAAATGTTTCAGAGAAGAAGATATTTGAATGGGTTTTCTTTGAATTAGGTCCAATGTTAAGCCAAGTTCTCCGCTGGTAGCCCATCTTGGATGATGTTGTCAACCATCGTGAGGATAAAATTTAGTCCTTGACATACTGAACATTTCTGCATTAAATCCTTATCTCCATCTCAAATCGTTTTTGAAACATTAGGAAAAATGTAAACACTTACAAACAAGAGTCTCCCAAGAACCTGTAACGCTCACCTGGGTCCTATGCTGCACTATATTCTATGTTTCACTGTTTCCTGTTGGCAGCCAATTTGGATTAGGTACGACAATAAAAATAAGAAACTTTGAAGATAATCATTAATGGATTATTAATGATTATCTTATATATAATAAATGATTATCGATTACCTTACCAGCACATTATCACAATGGACTATTAAGTTTGGTTGTAATTGGGTAAGTGGTCTAAAAGGAGAAGATCTCTGAATGCATTTCACATAGTGTCTCTATATTAAGTATATGTATGTTTCCCGCTGGCGGCCATCTTGGATTGAGACACTAACATAAAAATCACAAACTTTGAATAGGACCAGCAAGTACTGTTGTGAAATTTATCATATTTATGTGTCATTATTTAGATTATACTTTCTTATGCATTATCAAAAATTCTATTGAAGAGAATACGCCACAAGTCGGATCAACTAGTGTATTTGAGAGCAAATAAAATATGTTCAAATCAAGTGTAGCACGGTCGTCTAGTATTTAGATGCATTATCAAAAATTGTATTTAAGAGAATACTTCACAGGTCGGATCAACTAGTGTATTTGAGAGCAAATAAAATATGTTCAAATCAAATGTAGCATGGTCGTCTATGAGTAGTGATCGAGGCAAAGACAGAAACAAATAATTAGCAACAAAGAGTGAATGTTTGAGAAAAGTATTATACAGAATGATAAACAAGCGTGTAAATAAACTTGTATTATATTACTTACACAACAAAACAAACAATTCATCTACATATTTCAAATGAATTTAATCACAGGTAAAAACACAGGTAAAAGATTGCACTAAATGTCAGCAGATCAATAACTAGAACGCCATGCATGAGTTCAATAGAATTTCTCATTTTTTTGTCTAGGGAGATAAATTTTGGGGAAACGAAGAAAGAAACTTAATATAGTATTGTAGTCGATCAGAAAGGTCTGTTAAGGTCTTGTAATTTAAAAGCTGTCAAAAAACTGAAATCGATCGAAAGCAAAAAAGCAGCAGCATTGTCGTGAGAATTTTAAGATATAATTGTGTGACAGAGCAGTTTTAGTACCTCAACACTCTATATTTGTAACAGTGGATTCATTCCGTCAGTGTATTTCTTCCTTTTGGATAAAATTCACTAGGGTAGAATATCCACAACATCTTATTGACAAATCGCAATGGAGTACTGACCGTTACGGAATAAACATCAAGGTAGAAATACAATAGGTGTTTATATACCCCGGAAATTCTGCGCGCCGGAAAGAAAGTACGCTTACACATGTAGCTGTGCTGGTAGAGTACTCCATTATGGTTGTATTGAGTTTGACTCTCGGTTTGGGTAACAGTGAACTTTAATTTATAATTTAATTTAATATGCTCTCTAAGATATTATATATTTCGATATTTCACCATAGTTAGCATCCTCAATATACACTAGACGGCGCTCTTTTTGGGACAGCTCTTGTGTGACACAAAAACCACAAAAACGATATATTTATTCAAAGGCAAAATGGGAAAAAATCAAGACAGAAGTAGCAAACTTAGCCATCTATATAAACAACTATATGAATGATTTCACCGTAGAGACATCATGGATCAACTTAAAAAACGGTATCCAAGCAATCATTGGCCTAAATGCGCCATCTAAAATGGTAAATAAAAACACAAAATACCATGGCTAAACAGACCACTAAAAAGAATGCTTAGACGTAAAGCGAGAATGCACAATGATGCAAAAATAACAGGCAAATACAAAGAACATCGTCAATTTCAAAAAGAATGTAAAAGGAAATTCAGACAAGCAGAATGGAACCATATCAATAACATCATAAATGCAGGCCTGGAAAAGAACAACTAAAAACCATTCTGGAACTACATGAAGGCAAAGGAACAAGACAACATTGGAGTAGCACCGCTAAAATCAACAGGAGAGCTAACTAATAACAGCAAAGAAAAGGCAGAAATACTAAACAACCAGTATATGTCCGTATTCACAAAACCAAATCTAGACCACGAAGAAAACGTTCTACCATCACTTGCAAAAACACCTATACAAAAAATTAATCAGTACCACCGATGGGGTGGAAAAACTGCTAAAAAAACATCACTCCATCAAAAGCAAGGGACCTTACCATTTATCAAACTCCATCCTAAAAACTTGTGCAACTGAAATAGCACCATGCCTGAAAAACATCTTTCAAAAGTCTGTCGACAGTGGAAACCTACCAACCGATTGGCTAAGTGCTAACATCGCTCCAGTCTACAAAAAGGTGGTGTCCATGCAGCGGAAAACTACCGCCCTGTCTCACTCACCTGTATCTCATGCAAACTACTAGAGCATATTATCTGCAAACATATGCTCAAACATCTAGAACATCACAAATACTCACCGACCTAAACCAAGGCTTCAGATCTGGAATCTTGTACAACGCAACTTCTAGTAACAACAGAAGCTTTGACAATAATATTAAACTAGATATGGCTACACTGGACTTTTCAAAAGCTTTTGACACTGTACCACACAAAACATTACTGAGAAAATTGTACTTTTATGGCATAGATGGCAACATACAACAATAGCATTCCTCACAAAACGTTCAATGAGGGTAGTAGTAGAAGGCGAGAACTCAAACAATGTTCATGTGGATTCTGTAGTGCCGCAAGGTACCGTCCTTGGACCCCTACTCTTCTTATGCCACATAAATGATTTACCAGAATGTGTCGCAAGTTAGACACTTTGCGGTTTATTATACCAGCAAATCAAAACCCCAACAGATCATCACACTCTGCAAGAAGATCTGAATGCATTAGAAACATGGACTAAGAAATGGGGTACGAAATCCAGTCATTTTTACCAGTTAGCCAATCACATACTGGAACAAGTAAAAATAATACCATATCTAGGACTAAACTTCACAGATGACCTTAAGTGGAGTACACATATCAATAAAATATCAAGCAAATCTAGTTGTACATTAGGATTTTTGAGACAAACCTGAGACAGTGCCCCCAAGAGTGAAAAAAAACTAGCAAACTTAGCGATGGTACGATCAATTCTGGAATATGGAGAAATTTTCTGGGATCTATTTACAAACAATTTTTGGTATTGTTCGTTTTGGATTGACGGTTCGGTTCACACTTACTTTATTGTAAATGGATGTAGGATGCATTTTACCCCGGGGCATTTTATAACACTGTCACAGGCGTGACAGTTGAATTGCGTCTTTCCGAAGTAATTAGGAAATATACTGTAAAAAAGGTAAAAAATTTGTTTTAGACATGATATCATAGTTTTCATTTGTAATCCTGCAACAAATATCACATGCATATTCTATGAAATATCGTAAAATTATGCTAATATATCTTTATGATTTTCACTGGTCAAGTTGGAATCTGCATATTTTGGACAATCACATTACTTGGTACCTTTCAGAAATTGTGGCACAAAATTTGAAGTCACTGAAATTTTAATGGGAATGCAGCCGATAAATGATTTAAATAAAAAAGAATGGATCCCTTCCTTTTTTACTTTGATTGTTGACCATGGTTGCAAATTTTAAAAAGATATATTAACATTATTAACAAATCATATAGTTTTACTAGCATAAAAATAGAGAAGGATGTCGAAGTTCGACAAATAAGCGCACACAACATGAAAAAAATCAAGGCTGAAGTTGGATTAAGTGCATGGACAGCAATCACTTTGAATGGTGAAAATATCTTGGCATTTTCTTTAAATTAATACATAAAAGATCAATTCGTCTCTTTGTAAAGTTTTGTTTCTGCTTATCACTGCAATATCCTTAGAAAAAGCCCAAAGTTGATGAATTTGAAAACACCATCGCTATTTTTAGTAATGAAACTTAGTTTACGTTAATGTGCCCTTAAATGCACGAATACGTCACTGGTCCGTTAGTCATTAGTCCCAGTCTTACTGACAATCTTTAAAGTAAAACCAAAATCACCAAAATGGCTAGAAAGCTACCAAAAGCCAGCCAATAATGCCCTATGAAATGACAAAACGACAAACTACATAACACGAGAATCATAACAAATAGCATTTATGAATTAAGAATGCGCTACCAAAAATCACCACGAAAAACAAGATATAATGCAAGTCCTAATTAGCATCACCTAGCGTATCCACCTTGAAACCTTCCAAATCAGGCCTAAAAGTACTACAACAAACGCAAATAGAAAAATCCCTTGTGAACTTAATTTTTATCTCTTGTGAACTTACTTGATTTTATATAGATACAAGATTTTTGTTTCCTGTCAATTGCATTTTTTCACTGGGAATCATTTAAGGTATTTCGACACTAATATACGGCGCATTCGATTGGCACATTTGCGAAACACGAGTCGGATGTGGAATTGATTGGACAGATTTTCAAGCCGGAATATTCCTTATTTGGCCTTTTCATTGTGACGTCATCATAGATCGGCAAACACTTTCCCGTGAATTAGCTTCCTTTTCCAGTAAATATTGTCTATTTCGTTAACTAAATAAAATATATCTCTTAATTAAACAGTGACATACAGATTTTTTTCAGCTCAACATATAGCTGAAGTTTATATCTCTGCAATATCAAAAAGAATCTTTCTGATATTTATTTCATATGAAAGCTAAATAATTAGCATGTTGTCACATTTCCCTTTTTATTCTGTGTAAATAGTACTGAATTTTGCCCGATTTTCAAAGCCTGATAACAGGAAAAGATGATCGGTGATATATCATTTTTATTTTATTTTTTTAACAAACGGATTAAGACCTACAAAATATCTCAAAATAAAAAAATTCTGTCTGATATTTTTAAATATAGCTGTAAATCATCAGGGAAAATCCAGTCATTACATTAAGCGGTTTTCAAAAAAGTTTCGGAAAGCTGTTTATAATTCCTGAATGATGGGCAGTCGTTAAACTGTATGCCTCAAACTTTGATGGAGTGTATAAAAGGCAGGATTTAAGAAACTCTCAGTATTTCATTTAATTTTTATTGTTTGAGGGATTCGCATATCACAAAGTCGGTCTTATGATCGTCAAATATATGTCGGACTGTTGAACCAGCGAGAAAACTTTGAATCTCGTATTATCCCCACCGTTGGATCCACTGGCGCTTTCAATTATTTACCTTTTTCTCCTCATATCTTGCAATTTGTCTTCCTTTAATTTTTCGTCATCTCATTTTATTCTGTATTGAAAAAAGTGTTGCACAATATTTCGACAAGTCCATTACTCCTATTGGTTGCGAAAATGAAAAAAATATACTTTAATCCTCATCTTTATACTATTTAAAATGGAAAATTTCTATCACCATCCGTCATTAATTGTATCATGAATATTTGCACAAAAATAATATCTCTAATAAAATCAAGAAACAATTTTAATATCTAAACTAACAAACTTTAAAATCATTCTTGGCATGTCGTGGAAAATATCAAATTATTGTTAAAATATTTCAAACCACAAGTTTATTGTTAATCAAACAAAAATATGCACTAATTTTTCGTCCAAAAAGCCCTGCTGAGCCTGAGTCGCTCACCTGACAAAATGCTTGCAGCAGGTGATGGAACTGATGTTCATCAAATAGGATCCTGTGTTGAAATATGTTCTGCGCTGGTGGTCTTGTTTTTTATCAGATCAAAACAAAATAAGCAATCTTAGCTTGGCTGAATTTGCTTCAACAGTTTCAGCGCATATGACGAAAAAGATGTTTTTCATAGGGCTCCCATTTTAAACGAAGCTCTATGCTTGCAGCCATTTCTTTTGTCGGATCCGAATAAAATAGGCATTCATTGTAAAAGACCTTCCGTACATCATTTCAGTACAATTTAATTAAAGTTGCTTCAATAGTTTCAGAGCAGATGTTGAAAATGTGATTTCCCATAGGGTAAATGTTATAAACTATGTTCTGTGCTGGTGGCCATGTTTTTTGTCGAATCGGAACGAAATGTGCAATCTTTGTAAAGGACCTTCCATGCATCATTTCAGTTTAGTTAAATTTGATTGAATAGTTTCAGAGCAGATGTTGAAGATGATGTTTTTCCAATAGGGTCTAATGTTAAAACTAAGATCTGCGGTGGCGGCCATGTTTTTTATCGAATCTGCAACCTTCCATACATTATTCCTGTAAAGTTTGCTTGAATTTGCTTCAGTGGTTTCAGAGGAGAAGATGAAAATGTGAATTTCCCTTAGGTTCAATGTTAAACTATGTTCTGTGCAGGGGCCATGTTACGAAGTGTGCAATCTTTGTAAGGGGCCTTCCATGCATCATTTCAGTACAGTTTAGTTAAATTTGATTCAATTGTTACAGAGCAGATGTTGAAAATGATGTTATTCCCATGGGTCCAATGTTAAAACTAAGATCCGTGCTGGTGGCCATGTTTTTCATCGAATCGGAACGAAATGTGAAATCTTTGTGAGGGACCTTCCATACATGTACGTTATTCCTGTAAATATGAAAAAGAAAGGAAATGGGGTAAATGTCAAGGAGACAACATCCCATATCCAGGTTAAAACGACACAAAACAAAGCATCTAGGGGTCAACGTACGGTCTTCAACACAGTTAGGAACCTCACACCATATAGCAAGCCCTAAATGGCCCCAAAAAGGAAAAAAAGTGAATAAATCAATGGAAACAAACCACATCCAATAACCCAAATATCAAGAAACTAAAATTTCATAAGAAGACACGGACAAGCCAGTCACGAACATATTCCTGACTTGGGACAGGCGCAAAAATTGCGGTGGGGTTAAACTCGTTTTCTTGGATCCAAACCCTCCCCCTATGTGTGGTGAATGGCTAAAAAATAAATACACAAAAAGACACACAGTAAAAATCAAACTAGAAAAAAGTCCAACTTATCAAGACGAGTACCCTTACAATGAATTACATAAAACATGAAAACAATACACACAGGTACTGTCCGGACAAATGCTCGCAGTTACTGACAGCTCAGCTAGCTAAGGACATAATTTCCGTTGACTAAGATATCAATCCTTCTTACATATGAAACTTCAATTGAAATACTTCTAAATAGATTTGGTATAACAACATCATCAATTATGGAAGAAGAACATGATATTGTGCAATGCCAAATACTGCCAATATGAAAAATTGTTTAAATTTAGTTATGGTGCAAAGCATTTAGGAGATGATCAATGTTTTTGCCAACAAAAACCAGAAGTAAAGACTTAACAACAATGCTGTCTTTATATCCTTTATGAATTAGTTTGTTCAACAGGTTAATAAGTTTGGAAGGACAATTTTTGAATTTATGCGCTTTGTAAATGATATTGCCATAGAAGTTTGGATGTGAAATGCCCTGATGTATAAGAGCCCTGCATGTAGAACCAAATTTTCTTAATAAGTCAATGTAGCTATAATAAAATTTAGAGAATGTTTTTATCAATTTATGATATCTAAACCCTTGGTGCAGAAGTTTTTCAGTGAGACAAAGATTTCGGTCGTTGAAGTCAGAAACATCAAAGTTTGGTTGAATTTGCTTCAGCGGTTTCAGAGAAGAAGATGAAAATGTGTATTTCCCGTAGGGTCAATGTTAAACTGTGTTCCGTACTGGGGGCCATGTTTTTTGTCGAATCGGAACGAAATGTGCAATCTTTGTAAAGGACTTTCCATGCATCATTACAGTACAGTTTAGTTAAATTTGCTACAATAGTTTCTGAGCAGATGTTGAATATGAAGTTTTTCCCATAGGGTCCAATGTTGAAAACAAGATCCGAGCTGGCGGTCATGTTTTTCTTCGAATCGGAACGAAATGTGCAATCTTTGTGAAGGACCTTCCATACATTATTCCTATAAAGTTTGCTTGAATTTGCTTCAGCGGTTTCAGAGAAGAAGATGAAAATGTGAATTTCCCATAGGGTCAATGTTAAACTATGTTCTGTGCTGGGGGCCATGTTTTTGTCGAATCGGAGCGAAATGTGCAATCTTTGTAAAAGACCTTCCATGCATCATTTCAGTACAGTTTAGTTAAATTTGCTTCAATAGTTTCTGAGCAGATGTTGAAATAATGTCTTTTTAAAAGGGTCCAATATAAAAACTAAGATCCGCGCTGGCGGCCATGTTTTTTTTTATCGAATCGGAACGAAATGTGCAATCTTTGTGAAGGACCTTCCATACATCATTCCTGTAAAGTTTAGTTGAATTTGCTTCAGCGGTTTCAGAGGAGAAGATGAAAATGTGAAAAGTTAACGCCGGACGACAGACGACGGACGCAAAGTGATAGCAATAACTCAAACTGGCCCTTTGGGTCAGTTGAGGTAAATCAAAGTGCAGCCTGCACTGAAAAGGAGATTGATTTTGAGGGTAATAGTTTGACAATTAATATTGACATCTAATTGCCATGTAAACTATTCTATCGTTATATGTTTATGAAGTGCAATTCAAACAATACTTCTACTGAATAAAGGGCTACGCCGAGCGCAGCATGATACGACCGCAGCATGTCGACCACTGAAATTTCAACAAAAGTAGTTTAAAGTGACTGTGGACACAGTAAAGAGCTTGACACAATAATTAGATGGACACAAAAAGAAGCTTGACAC
>MJUU01049059.1:0-15438 GCA_002080025.1 Modiolus philippinarum
GAGCGGGGGGTATCTTTGGCTGCCATTCGGCGACAGCTCTTGTTCCTTCTGCTTTGATTTTTTTTTTCAAAGAAATAATTTAAAGCGTAGATATTGTGAAATCAAGCTGTTGGAGAGATACCTTTTTATACGACCGCAAAAAATTTTGTGGTGGTATAATGGTATGGTACTGTCGTCGTCGTCGTCGTTGTCGTCGTTGTCGTTGGCGTTTTCGTCTGTAGACACTTTTGTTTTTGGTCAATAACTTTAGTTTCAGTTGACCAATCCTTATGAAATTTTATTACAATGTTCCTTGGCACAAAAGGAAGGCTTGGCTTAGTTTTGGTCATTGTGGCCCCATCCGTTTTTAAAAAAGGGGCCAAAGGGGGCAAAATTGGGTGTTTTCATATATTTAGCTGTAAAATTTTTATTAATTATCGGATTTTGATGGGGTTTCTTTCAGTGTCCTCCTGAGGAAATTTTCAATCAGTAGTATGCCAACGGATTTCACGTAGCGTGTACCGTTCACGAGATAAATGGGGCCCAAAAGGGGCGAATTTCAAAAATTTTGATTTTTTTTATTTTTAGTCCGATTTTGATGCAGTTTTTTGCAGTGGATTCCTTATGAAAAATTAACATAGCGCTGCACCATTAGATTTTTGATAACTTGTTTCTTTTCCAAGCTATGATTACCTAAAATTTTTATTTTTCATCCGGTTTCAATGGAATTTTTTTCTTTAGATTCCTCACATTGTAGGCTTTCAGTAGTATGTCAACAGATTGTGTGTAGATCTTGCTGTTTCCGAGCTATAAGGGGTCAAAGGGGTCAAAATTGCAATTATTAGAAATATGTGAAGTCTTTATTTTTCATGGAATTTTTATCTTTAGATTGTTCTCAATGTAATCTTTCAGTGATATGGCAGTATAATTTGCGTTGCTCTTTGGTTTCCAAGCTGTAATGGGTCAAAGGGGCCAAATTGCAATATTTCAAAATATGTGTCATTGGATTTCAATCTGAGTTTTTTCTTTGGATTTCTCTTGGTGGTAGTCAACAGAATTTTTTAGCTCTTACAATATCCTAGTAATAAGGCATTAAAAGGGCTAATTTTTATTTTCACTAGTTTGTGTCCAGTTAATTAATGTGTCAAGGTCCTTATTGTGTCCAGCAAATTACTGTGTCCACATTCATTTTAGTTTACACTTGTTCTAATTTCAGTGGTTGACATGCTGCGGTCGTATCATGCTGCGCTCGGCGTACCCCTTTATTCATTGTAGTCCTCTTGAAAAGTTGTTTTCAAAGTGTGGTAATGAAATTTCTCTAACACTTATGATTTTTGTGTAAAATGTCAAAGAGCTAGAAAAGGGTGAATTTTATCTTTGTCTGATTTCAACAGAGTATTATCATTGGAAATGGAACCCTTGTGAAAAGTTCTTTCTTGAAGAATATATCTTTGTGTCCATACTTGTATTGTGTCCACATCTGTATTGTGTTCACACCCACTTAAATTTGCATTTACCATATCGATTTAGGGTTCAATTGGCGGGGGATATATTTGGCTGCCATTCGGCGACAGCTCTTGTTATTTTCTGAAACCAGGAAGGGGAGATAATTTGATTTTACTTTTTGTTTATTTCCTATGTACAGGTTTCATAGTAAGCCCAAGTCCTCATGAACCACTTGAAGGATTTTAATGAAACTTTACACAAAAGAAGAACACTATATGGAGATGTGCAGGAAGGAATATAATTATTGTCTGAAACCTGGAAGAAGAGATACTGAATTATTGACTTTTCGTTGAATCCCTATACCCCCGCGCAAACAAAATTTGGGGGGTATATAGGAATAACCCTGTCTGTCTGTCGGTCTGTCTACACTTCTCGTAAGCGCAACTCCTCTTAAACCACTGGAAGGATTTTGATGAAAGTTTACACAACGGAAGGACACTATATGGAGATGTGCATGAAGGAATATAATTATTGTCTGAAACCAAGAAGGGGAGATAATTTGACTTTGAATTTTCGTTCATTCCCTGTGTATGGGTTTCCTCGTAAGCGCAACTCCTCTTAAACCACTTTAAGGATTTTGATGAAACTTTACACAAAGAAAGGACACTATATGAAGATGTGCGTGACGGAATACAATTATTGTCCAAAACATGGAAGGGGAGATAATTCGACTTTAGCTTTTAGTTGATTCCCTAAGTATGGGTTACCTTGTAAGAGCAACTCTTCTTCAACCACATAAAGGATTTTGATGAAACTTTACAAAAAGGAAGAACATTATATGGAGATGTGCATGAAGGAATATAATTATACCCCCGCAAACAAATGTTCGGGGTATATAGGAATCACCCTGTCCGTCTGTACCTCTGTCCACACTTCTTGTAAGCGCAACTCCTCTTAAAGCAATGGAAGGATTTTGATGAAACTTTACACAAAGGAAGGACACTATATGTAGATGTGCATGAAGGAATATAATGATTGTCTGAAACCAGGAAGGGGAGATAATTTGACTGACTTTTCGTTGATTCCCTGTGTATGGGTTACCTCGTAAGCGCAACTCCTCTTAAACCACTGAAAGGATTTTGATGAAACTGTACAAAAAGGAAGGACACTATATGTAGATGTGCATGAAGGGACATAATTATTGGCGTAAACTTGGAAGGGGAGATAATTTGACTGTGACTTTTCGTTGATTCCCTATGTATGGGTTACCTCGTAGGCGCAACTCCTCTTAAACCACTCGAAGGATTTTTTGATGAAACTTTACACAAAGGAAAGACGCTATATGTAGATGTGAATGAAAGAATATAATTATTGGTGTAAACCAGGAAGGGGAGATAATTTGACTATGACTTTTCGTTGATTCCCTATGTATGGGTTACCTCGTAAGGGCAACTCCACTTAAACCTCTTGAAGGATTTTGATGAAACTTTACACAAAGGAAGGATTCTATATGTAGATGTGCTTGAAGGAATATAATTATTGTCCAAAACCAGGAAGGGGAGATAATTTGACTTTGACTTTTTGTTGATTCCCTATGTAAGGTTTACCTCCCAAGTGCAACTCCTCTTAAACCACTTAAAGGATTTTGATGAAACTTTACACAAAGGAAGAACACTATATGTAGATGTGCATGAAGTAATATAATTATTGTCCAAAACAAGGAAGGGGAGATAATTTGACTTGACTTTTGTTGATTCCTTTTGCTTTGATTTTTTTTCAAAGAAATAATTTAAAGCGTAGATATTGTGAAATCAAGCAGTTGGAGAGACACCTTTTTCATTGTAGTCCACTTCAAAAGTTGTTTTCAAAGTGTGGTAAAGAAATTTCTCTAAAACTTATGATTTTTGTGTAAAATGTCAAAGAGCTAGAAAAGGGTGAATTTTATCTTTGTCTGATTTCAACAGAGTATTATCATTGGAAATGGAACCCTTGTGAAAAGTTCTTTCTTGAAGAATATATCTTTGTATCCATACTTGTATAGTGTCCACATCTGTATTGTGGCCACACCCACTTAAATTTGCTTTTACCATATCGATTTAGGGTTCAATTGGCGGGGGTATATTTGGCTGCCATTCGGCGACAGCTCTTGTTATTTTCTGAAACCAGGAAGGGGAGATAATTTGATTTTACTTTTTGTTTATTTCCTATGTACAGGTTACATAGTAAGCCCAAGTCCTCTTAAACCACTTGATGGATTTCAATGAAACTTTACACAAAGGAAGAACACTATATGGAGATGTGATGGAAGGAATATAATTATTGTCTGAAACCTGGAAGGGGAGATACTTACTTATTGACTTTTCGTTGATTCCCTATACTCCCCGCAAACAAAATTTGGGGGTATATAGGAATCACCCTGTCTGTCTGTCGGTCTGTCCACACGTCTCGTAAGCGCAACTCCCCTCAAACCACTTGAAGGATTTTGATGAAAGTTTACACAAAGGAAGGACACTATATGTAGATGTGGATGAAGGAATATAATTATTTTCTGAACCCAAAAAGGGGAGATAATTTGACTTTGAATTTTCGTTCATTCCCTGTGTATGGGTTACCTCGTAAGCGAAACTCCCCTTAAACCACTTTAAGGTTTTTGATGAAACTTTACACAAAGAAAGGACACTATATGAAGATGTGCATGAAGGAATATAATTATTGTCCAAAACCTGGAAGGGGACATAATTCGACTTTAGCTTTTAGTTGATTCCCTAAGTATTGGTTACCATGTAAGAGCAACTCCTCTTAAACCACTTGAAGGATTTTGATGAAACTTTACAAAAAGGAAGAACATTATATGGAGATGTGCATGAAGGAATATAATTATTGTCCAAAACCAGAAAGGGGAGATAATTTGACTTGACTTTTTTTGATTCCTTCTGCTTTGATTTTTTTCAAAGAAATAATTGAAAGCGTAGATATTGTGAAATCAAGCTGTTGGAGAGACACCTTTTTCATCATAGTCCTCTTGAAAAGTTGTTTTCAAAGTGTGGTAATGAAATTTCTCTAACACTTATGATTTTTGTGTAAAATGTCAAAGAGCTAGAAAAGGGCGAATTTTATCTTTGTCTGATTTCAACAGAGTATTATCATTGGAAATGGAACCCTTGTGAAAAGTTCTTTCTTGAAGAATATATCTTTTTGTCCATATTTGCATTGTGCCCATATCTGTATTGTGTCCACATCCACTTAAATTTGCATTTACCATATCGATTTAGGGTTCAATTGGCGGGGTTATATTTGGCTGCCATTCGGCGACAGCTCTTGTTATTTTCTGAAACCAGGAAGGGGAGATAATTTTATTTTACTTTTTCTTTATTTCCTATGTAGGGGTTAGATAGTAAGCCCAAGTACTTTTAAACCACTTGAAGGATTTTGATGAAACTTTACACAAAGGAAGAACACTATATGGAAATGTGCTGGAAGGAATATAATTACTGTCTAAAACCTGGAAGGGGAGATGATTTGACTTTGACTTTTTGTTGATTCCCTATGTATGAGTTACCTCTTAAGCGCAACTCCTCTTAAACCACTTAAAGGATTTTGATGAAATTTTTACACAAAGGAAGGACACTTTATGTAGATGTGAATGAAAGAATATAATTATGGTCGTCAACCAGGAAGGGGAGATAATTTGACTATGACTTTTTGTTGATTCCCTATGTATGGGTTACCTCGTAAACGCATCTCCTCTTAAACCTCTGGAAGGATTTTGATGAAACTTTACACAAAGGAAGGACACTATATGTAGATGTGCATGAAGGAACATAATTATTGGCGTAAACCAGGAAGGGGAGATAATTTGACTTTGACTTTTCGTTGATTCCCTATGTATGGGTTACCTCTTAAGCGCACCTCCTCTTAAACCACTCGAAGGATTTTGATGAAATTTTACACAAAGGAAGGACACTATATGTAGATGTGAATGAAAGAATATAATTATGGTCGTCAACCAGGAAGGGGAGATAATTTGACTATGACTTTTTGTTGATTCCCTATGTATGGGTTACCTCGTAAACGCATCTCCTCTTAAACCTCTGGAAGGATTTTGATGAAACTTTACACAAAGGAAGGACACTATATGTAGATGTGCATGAAGGAACATAATTATTGGCGTAAACCAGGAAGGGGAGATGATTTGACTTTGACTTTTTGTTGATTCTCTATGTATGAGTTATCTCGTAAGCGCAACTCCTCTTAAACCACTTAAAGGATTTTGATGAAACTTTACACAAAAGAAGTACACTAGATGTAGATGTGCATGAAGGAACATAATTATTGGCGTAAACCAGGAAGGGGAGATAATTTGACTTTGACTTTTCGTTTATTCCCTATGTAAGGGTTACCTCGCAAGCGCAACTCCTCTTAAACCACTTGAAGGATTTTGATGAAACTTTACACAAAGGAAGAACACTATATGGAGATGTGCAGGAATGAATACAATTATTGTCTGAAACCTGGAAGAGGAGATACTGAATTATTGACTTTTCGTTGATTCCCTATCCCCCCCCCCTCAAACAAAATTTGGGGGTATATAGGAATCACCCTGTCTGTCTGTCGGTCTGTCCACTCCTCTCGTAAGCGCAACTCCTCTTAAACCACTTGAAGGATTTTGATGAAAGTTTACACAAAGGAAGGACACTATATGGAGATGTGCATGAAGGAATATAATAATTGTCTGAAACCAAGAAGGGGAGATAATTTGACTTTGAATTTTCGTTCATTTTCTGTGTATTGGTTACCTCGTAAGCGCAACTCCTCTTAAACCACTGAAAGGTTTTTAATGAAACTTTACACAAAGAAAGGACACTATATGAAGATGTGCATGAAGGAATATAATTATTGTCCAAAACCTGGAATGGGATATAATTCGACTTTAGCTTTTAGTTGATTCCCTAAGTATGGGTTACCTTGTAAGAGCAACTCCTCTTAAACCACATGAAGGATTTTGATGAAACTTTACAAAAAGGAAGAACATTATATGGAGATGTGCATGAAGGAATATAATTATACCCCCGCAAACAAATGTTGGGGGGTATATAAGAATCACCCTGTCTGTCTGTCCGTCTGTACGTCTGTCCACACTTCTTGTAAGCGCAACACCTCTTAAACCAATGGAAGGATTTTGATGAAACTTTACACAAAGGAAGGACACTATATGTAGATGTGCTTGAAGGAATATAATTATTGTCTGAAACCAGGAAGGGGAGATAATTTGACTGACTTTTCGTAGATTCCCTATATATGAGTTACCTCGTTAGCGCAACTCTTAAACCACTGAAAGGATTTTGATGAAACTTTACACAAAGGAAGGACACTATATGTAGATGTGCATGAAGGAACATAATTATTGGCGTAAACTAGGAAGTGGAGATAATTTGACTTTGACTTTTCGTTGATTCCCTTTATATGGGTTACCTCGTAAGCGCAACTCCTCCTAAACCACTCGAAGGATTTTTTGATGAAACTTTACACAAAGGAAAGACGCTATATGTAGATGTGAATGAAACAATATAATTATTGGTGTAAACCAGGAAGGGGAGATAATTTGACTATGACTTTTCGTTGATTCCCTATGTATGGGTTACCTCGTAAGGGCAACTCCACTTAAACCTCTTGAAGGATTTTGATGAAACTTTACACAAAGGAAGGACACTATATGTAGATGTGCATGAAGGAATATAATTATTGTCCAAAACCAGGAAGGGGAGATAATTTGACTTTGACTTTTTGTTGATTCCCTATGAAGGGGTTACCTCGCAAGCGCAACTCCTCTTAAACCACTTGAAGGATTTTGATGAAACTTTACACAAAGGAAGGACACTATATGTAGATGTGCATGATGGAACATAATTATTGGCGTAAACCAGGAAGGGGATATAATTTGACTTTGACTTTTCAATGATTCCCTATGTAAGGGTTACCTCAAAAGCGCAACTCCTCTTAAACCACTTGAAGGATTTTGATGAAACTTTACATAAAGGAAAAACACTATATGTAGAGGTGCATGAAGGAATATAATTATTGTCCAAAACCAGGAAGGGGAGATAATTTGACTTTTGTTTATTCCTTCTGCTTTGATTTTTTTCAAAGAAATAATTTAAAGCGTAGATATTGTGAAATCAAGCTGTTGGAGAGACACCTTTTTATACGACCGCAAAAAATTTTGTGGTCGTATAATGGTATGGTGCTGTCGTCGTCGTCGTCCGTCGTTGTCGTTGGCGTTGTCGTCTGTAGACACTTTTGTTTTTGGTCAATAACTTTAGTTTCAGTTGACCAATCCTTATGAACTTTTAGTTCAATGTTCCTTGGCACAAAAGGAAGGCTTGGCTCAGTTTTGGGCATTATGGCCCCACCCGTTTTTTTAAAAAAGGGCCAAAAGGGGCAAAATTGGGTGTTTTTACATATTTAGCTGTAAAATGTTTATTAATTATCGGATTTTGATGGGGTTTCTTTCAGTGTCCTCCTGAGGAAATTTCCAATCAGAGGTATGCCAACGGATTTCACGTAGCGTGTACCGTTCACGAGATAAATGGGGCCCAAAAGGGGCGAATTTCAAAAAATTTGAATTTTTTATTTTTAGTCCGATTTTGATGCAGTTTTTTGCAGTGGATTCCTTATGAAAAATTAACATAGCGCTGCATCATTAGAGTTTTGATAACTTGTTTCTTTTCCAAGCTATGAGGGGCCCAACTGGGCAAAAATTGCAAACATGCAGATTACCTAAATTTTTTATTTTTCATCCGGTTTCAATGGATTTTTTTTCTTTAGATTCCTCACATTGTAGACTTTCAGTAGTATGTCAACAGATTTTGTGTAGCTCTTGCTGTTTCCGAGCTATAAGGTGTCAAAGAGGTCAAAATTGCAATTATTAGAAATATGTGAAGTCTTTATTTTTCATGGGATTTTTATCTTTAGATTGTTCTCAATGTAATCTTTCAGTGATATGGCAGTATAATTTGCGTTGCTCTTTGGTTTCCAAGCTGTAATGGGTCAAAGGGGCCAAATTGTAATATTTCAAAATATGTGTCATTGGATTTCAATCTGAGTTTTTTCTTTGGATTTCTCTTGATGGTAGTCAACAGAATTTTTTAGCTCTTACAATATCCTAGTAATAAAGAATTAAAAGGGCTAATTTTTATTTTCACTAGTTTGTGTCCAGTTAATTAATGTGTCAGGGTCCTTATTGTGTCCAGCAAATTACTGTGTCCACATTCATTTTAGTTTACACTTGTTCAAATTTCAGTGGTTGACATGCTGCGGTCGTATCATGCTGCGCTCGGCGTAGCCCTTTATTCATTGTAGTCCTCTTGAAAAGTTGTTTTCAAAGTGTGGTAATGAAATTTCTCTAACACTTATGATTTTTGTGTAAAATGTCAAAGAGCTAGAAAAGGGAGAATTTTATCTTTGTCTGATTTCAATAGAGTAGTATCATTGGAAATGGAACCCTTGTGAAAAGTTCTTTCTTGAAGAATATATCTTTGTGTCCATACTTGTATTGTGTCCACATCTGTATTGTGGCCACACCCACTTAAATTTGCATTTACCATATCGATTTAGGGTTCAATTGGCGGGGGTATATTTGACTGCCATTTGGCGACAGCTCTTGTTATTTTCTGAAACCAGGAAGGGGAGATAATTTGATTTTACTTTTTGTTTATTTCCTTTGTACAGGTTACATAGTAAGCCCAAGTCCTCTTAAACCACTTGAAGGATTTTAATGAAACTTTATACAAAGGAAGAACACTACATGGAGATGTGCAGGCAGGAATATAATTATCGTCTGAAACTTTGAAGAGGAGATACTGAATTATTGACTTTTCGTTGATTCCCTAGACCCCCTCCCCCCGCAAACAAAATTTGGGGGTATATAGGAATCACCCTGTCTGTCAGTCGGTCTGTCCACACTTCTCGGAAGCGCAACTCTTCTTAAACCACTTGAAGGATTTTGATGAAAGTTTACACAAAGGAAGGACACTATATGGAGATGTGCATGAAGGAATAAATATATAATTATTGTCTGAAACCAAGAAGGGGAGATAATTTGACTTTGAATTTTTGTTGTTCATTCCCTGTGTATGGGTAACCTCGTAAGCGCAACTCCTCTTAAACCACTTTAAGGTTTTTGATGAAACTTTACACAAAAAAGGACACTATATGAAGATGTGCATGAAGGAATATAATTATTGTCCAAAACCTGGAAGGGGATATAATTCGACTTTAGCTTTTAGTTGATTCCCTAAGTATGGGTTACCTTGTAAGAGCAACGCCTCTTAAACCACATTAAGGATTTTGATGAAACTTTACAAAAAGGAAGAACATTATATGGAGATGTGCATGAAGGAATATAATTATACCCCCCGTAAACAAATGTTGGGGGGTATATAGGAATCACCCTGTCAGTCTGTCCGTCTGTACGTCTGTCCACACTTCTTGTAAGCGCAACTCCTCTTAAACCAATGGAAGGATTTTGATGAAACTTTACACAAAGGAAGGACACTATATGTAGATGTGCATGAAGGAATATAATTATTGTCTGAAACCAGGAAGGGGAGATAATTTGACTGACTTTTCGTGGATTCCCTATATATGAGTTACCTCGTAAGCGCAACTCTTAAACCACTGAAAGGATTTTGATGAAACTTTACACAAAGGAAGGACACTATATGTAGATGTGCATGAAGGAACATAATCATTGGCGTAAACCAGGAAGTGGAGATAATTTGACTTTGACTTTTCGTTGATTCCCTATATATGGGTTACCTCGTAAGCGCAACTCCTCTTAAACCACTCGAAGGATTTTTTTATGAAACTTTACACAAAGGAAAGACGCTATATGTAGATGTGAATGAAAGAATATAATTATTGGTGTAAACCAAGAAGGGGAGATAATTTGACTATGACTTTTCGTTGATTCCCTATGTATGGGTTACCTCGTAAGCGCAACTCCACTTAAACCTCTTGAAGGATTTTGATGAAACTTTACACAAAGGAAGGACACTATATGTAGATGTGCATGAAGGAATATAATTATTGTCCAAAACCAGGAAGGGGAGATAATTTGACTTTGACTTTTTGTTGATTCCCTATGTAAGGGTTACCTCGCAAGCGCAACTCCTCTTAAACCACTTGAAGGATTTTGATGAAACTTTACACAAAGGAAGGACACTATATGTAGATTTGCATGATGGAACATAATTATTGGCGTAAACCAGGAAGGGGAGATAATTTGAATTTGACTTTTCGTTGATTCCCTATGTAAGGGTTACCTCGCAAGCGCAACTCCTCTTAAACCACTTGAAGGATTTTGATGAAACTTTACACAAAGGAAGAACACTATATGTAGATGTGCATGAAGGAATATAATTATTGTCCAAAACCAGGTAGGGGAGATAATTTGACTTTTGTTTATTCCTTCTGCTTTGATTTTTTTTCAAAGAAATAATTTAAAGCGTAGATATTGTGAAATCAAGCTGTTGGAGAGACACCTTTTTATACGACCGCAAAAAATTTTGTGGTCGTATAATGGTATGGTGCTGTCGTCGTCGTCGTTGTCGTCATTGTCGTTGGCGTTGTCGTCTGTAGACACTTTTGTTTTTGGTCAATAACTTTAGTTTCAGTTGACCAATCCTTATGAAATTTTAGTACAATGTTCCTTGGCACAAAAGGAAGGCTTGGCTCAGTTTTGGGCATTGTTTCCCCACCCATTTTTTTAAAAAGGGCCAAAAGGGGCAAAATTGGGTGTTTTCACATATTTAGCTGTAAAATGTTTATTAATTATCGGATTTTGATGGGGTTTCTTTCAGTGTCCTCCTGCGGAAATTTCCAATCAGTAGTATGCAACGGACTTCACGTAGCGTGTACCGTTCACGAGATAAATGGGGCCCAAAAGGGGCGAATTTCAAAAATTTTGAATTTTTTATTTTTAGTCCGACTTTGATGCAGTTTTTTGCAGTGGATTCCTTATGAAAAATTAACATAGCGCTGCACCATTTGAGTTTTGATAACTTGTTTCTTTTCCAAGCTATGAGGGGCCCAACTGGGCAAAAATTGCAAACATGCAGATAACCTAAAATTTTTATTTTTCATCCGGTTTCAATGGAATTTTTTTCTTTAGATTCCTCACATTGTAGGCTTTCAGTAGTATGTCAACAGATTTTGTGTAGCTCTTGCTGTTTCCGAGCTATAAGGTGTCAAAGAGGTCAAAATTGCAATTATTAGAAATATGTGAAGTCTTTATTTTTCATGGGATTTTTATCTTTAGATTGTTCTCAATGTAATCTTTCAGTGATATGGCAGTATAATTTGCGTTGCTCTTTGGTTTCCAAGCTGTAATGGGTCAAAGGGGCCAAATTGCAATATTTCAAAATATGTGTCATTGGATTTCAATCTGAGTTTTTTCTTTGGATTTCTCTTGATGGTAGACAACAGAATTTTTTAGCTCTTACAATATCCTAGTAATAAGGGATTAAAGGTTAATTTTTATTTTCACTAGTTTGTGTCCAGTTAATTAATGTGTCAAGGTCCTTATTGTGTCCAGCAAATTACTGTGTCCACATTCATTTTAGTTTACACTTGTTCAAATTTCAGTGGTTGACATGCTGCGGTCGTATCATGCTGCGCTCGGCGTAGCCCTTTATTCATTGAGTTGTTTTCAAAGTGTGGTAATGAAATTTCACTAACACTTATGATTTTTGTGTAAAATGTCGAAGAGCTAGAAAAGAGTGAATTTTATCTTTGTCTGATTTCAACAGAGTATTATCATTGGAAATGGAACCCTTGTGAAAAGTTCTTTCTTGAAGAATATATCTTTGTGTCCATACTTGTATTGTGTCCACATCTGTATTGTGGCCACACCCACTTAAATTTGCATTTACCATATCGATTTAGGGTTCAATTGGCGGGGGGTATATTTGGCTACCATTCGGCGACAGCTCTTGTTATTTTCTGAAACCAGGAAGGGGAGATAATTTGATTTTACTTTTTGTTTATTTCCTATGTACAGGTTACATAGTAAATCCAAGTCCTCTTAAACCACTTGAAGGATTTTAATGAAACTTTACAAAATGACTAAATACCGAAGTTACTGTGAATTTAAATTCTACATATGCGCATTTCGACAACTTATGTCTCTTCAGTGCAGATAAAATCTAAACGTTTGGAAGACCATAAATTCAAAGATGTTTAAAACTGATAGAGAACAAATAGCCAATATGATCTAAATTTGTAGCCAAAATCAGCTAAGGACAGAGCTTTGCATGAGGGAGATACTCCTTAGTTTTCAACAAAATTTACAAAAATTTAGATATTGTAAGGTTCCAAGTAGAATCGGCTTTCGGGTCAGCAAAAGGAAGAACACTATATGGAGATGTGCAGGAAGGAATATAATTATTGCCTGAAACCTGGAAGAGGAGATACTGAATTATTGACTTTTCGTTTATTCCTTATACCCCCCCCCCCCGCAAACAAAATTTGGGGGTATATAGGAATCACCCTGTCTGTCTGTCGGTCTGTCCACAATTCTCGTAAGCGCAACTTCTCTGAAACCACTTGAAGGATTTTGATGAAAGTTTACACAAAGGAAGGACACTATATGGATATGTGCATGAAGGAATATAATTCTTGTCTGAAACCAAGAAGGGGAGATAATTTGACTTTGAATTTTCGTTCATTCCCTGTGTATGGGTTACCTCGTAAGCGCAACTTCTCTTAAACCACTTTAAGGTTTTTGATGAAACTTTACACAAAGAAAGGACACTATATGAAGATGTGCATGAAGGAATATAATTATTGTCCAAAACCTGGAAGGGGATATAATTCGACTTTAGCTTTTAGTTGATTCCCTAAGTATGGGTTACCTTGTAAGAGCAACTCCTCTTAAACCACATAAAGGATTTTGATGAAACTTTACAAAAAGGAAGAACATTATATGGAGATGTGCATGAAGAAATATAATTATAACCCCCCGCAAACAAATGTTGGGGGTATATAGGAATCACCCTGTCTGTCTGTCCGTCTGTACGTCTGTCCACACTTCTTGTAAGCGCAACTCCTCTTAAACCAATGGAAAGATTTTGATGAAACTTTACACAAAGGAAGGACACTATATGTAGATGTGCATGAAGGAATATAATTATTGTCTGAAACTAGGAAGGGGAGATAATAAGACTGACTTTTCGTTGATTCCCTATATATGAGTTAGCTCGTAAGCGCATCTCTTAAACCACTGAAAGGATTTTGATGAAACTTTACACAAAGGAAGGACACTATATGTAGATGTGCATGAAGGAACATAATTATTGGCGTAAACCAGGAAGGGGAGATAATTTGACTTTGACTTTTCGTTGATTCCCTATGTATGGGTTACCTCGTAAGCGCAACTCCTCTTAAACCACTCGAAGGATTTTTTATGAAACTTTACACAAAGGAAGGACACTATATGTAGATGTACATTAAGGAATATAATCATTGTCCAAAACCAGGAAGGGGAGATAATTTGACTTTTACTTTTTGTTGATTCCCTATGTAAGGTTTACCTCCCAAGTGCAACTCGTCTTAAACCACTTGAAGGATTTTGATGAAACTTTACACAAAGGAAGAACATTATATGTAGCTGTGCATGAAGGAATATAATTATTGTCCAAAACCAGGAAGGGGAGATAATTTGACTTGACTTTTGATGATTCCTTCTGCTTTGATTTTTTTTTCAAAGAAATAATTTAAAGCGTAGATATTGTGAAATCAAGCTGTTGGAGAGACACCTTTTTCATTGTAGTCCTCTTTAAAAGTTGTTTACTAAGTGTGGTAATGAAATTTCTCTAACACTTATGATTTTTGTGTAAAATGTAAAAGAGCTAGAAAAGGGTGAATTTTATCTTTGTCTGATTTCAACAGAGTATTATCATTGGAAATGGAACCCCTGTGAAAAGAATATATCTTTGTGTCCATACTTGTATTGTGTCCACATCTGTATTGTGGCCACACCCACTTTAATTTGCATTTACCATATCGATTTAGGGTTCAATTGGCGGGGGTATATTTGGCTGCCATTCGGCGACAGCTCTCGTTATTTTCTGAAACCAGGAAGGGGAGATAATTTGATTTTACTTTTTTTTATTTCCTATGTACAGGTTACATAGTAAGCCCTAGTCCTCTTAAACCACTTGAAGGATTTTAATGAAACTTTACACAAAGGAAGAACACTATATGGAGATGTGCAGGAAGGAATATGATTATTGTCTGAAACCTAGAAGGGGAGATGCTTAATTATTGACTTTTCGTTGATTCCCTAGACCCCCCGCAAACAAAATTTGGGGGTTTATAGGAATCACCCTGTCTGTCTGTCTGTCGGTCTGTCCACACTTCTCGTAAGCGCAACTCCTCTTAAAACACTTGAAGGATTTTAATGAAAGTCTACACAAAGGAAGGACACTATATGGAGATGTGCATGAAGGAATATAATTATTGTCTGAAACCAAGAAGGGGAGATAATTGTACTTTGAATTTTCGTTCATCCCCTGTGTATGGGTTACCTCGTAAGCGCAACTCCTCTTAAACCTCTTTAAGGTTTTTGATGAAACTTTACACAAAGAAAGGACACTATATGAAGATGTGCATGAAGGAATATAATTATTGTCCAAAACCTGTAAGGGGAGATAATTCGACTTTAGCTTTTAGTTGATTCCCTAAGTATGGGTTACCTTGTAAGAGCAACTCCCCTTAAACCACATGAAGGATTTTGATGAAACTTTACAAAAAGGAAGAACATTATATGGAGATGTGCATGAAGGAATATAATTATACCCCTGCAAACAAAGTTTGGGGGGTATATAGGAATCACCCTGTCTGTCTGTCCGTCTGTACGTCTGTTCACACTTCTTGTAAGCGCAACTCCTCTTAAACCAATGGAAGGATTTTGATGAAACTTTACACAAAGGAAGGACACTATATGTAGATGTG
>MJUU01049064.1:0-17799 GCA_002080025.1 Modiolus philippinarum
TAAACTCCATATGCCGGCGCTGTTGGGATGTTGCTACAAAGAAAAGGGCATTTTACTTTTGGAAAGGTGAAGTCATCGCGTTTGTCGTACAGCTTAGTTTGAAGTCTACCTACGTTGTCAATTTCAATGTGAAGGTCAAGAAACGAGGCTGATGTTGAAGTATCTGTAGTATCACCAAAGCGAGGGTTGTTTAGTGACAAAATATCATGTATATAACGGATGCTAAAATTTGAAGGATTTGGCCTTCAAAAATGAGCGTAATGCATACCTGACGGCTCCTAGCAAACATTTGAGCGGAATTCATTTCTAGATGTAGAGCAACGATATATTTATGTCTTTTGTAGTCCGTGGGTGTGGGATTGTCAAAAACATTTAATGAACTGGCAAAGTACTCTTACTTTCAATCAGTGTCATCCGTTGCTCTTAAAAACCATATATGTCTCTACTAGCTGACCATTTCAACATGATGACAAATACAGGCCACTCATCAACTCGATATGTAGTATTTTTAATTATATACTGTTCGCAAAAAGTTTAGCAACACCTTTATATGAAAAAGAAAGGAAATGGGGTAAATGTCAGGTTAAAACGATCCAAAACAAAGCATCTAGGGGTCACCGTACGGTCTTCAACACAGTGGGGAACCTCATACCATATAGCAAGCCCTAAATGGCCCTAAAAAGGTAAAAAGAGGATAAATCAATGGAAACAAACCACATCCAATAACAAAATTTCAAGAAACTAAAATTTTATAAGAAGACACGGACAAGCCAATCACCAACATATTCCTGACTTGGGACAGGCGCAAAAATTGCGGTGGGGTTAAACTCGTTTTCTTGGATCCAAACCCTCCCCCTATGTGTGGTGAAGGCTAAAAAATAAATACACAAAAAGACTCACAGTAAAAATCAAACTAGAAAAAAGTACAACTTATCAAGACGAGTACCCTTACAATGAAGTATATAAAACATGAAGACAATACACACAGATACTGTCCGGACAAATGCTCGCAGTTACTGACTGCTAGCTAAGGACATAATTTCCGTTGACTATGATATCAAGCCTTCTTACATATGAAACTTCAATTGAAATACTTCTAAATAGATTTGGTATAACAACGTCATCAATTATGAAAGAAGAACATGATATTGTGCAATGCCAAATACTGCCAATATGAAAAATTGTTTAGATTTAGTTATGGTGTAAAGCATTTAGAGATGATCAATATTTTTGCCAACAAAAACCAGAAGTAACGATTTAACAACAATGCTGTATTTATATCCTTTATGAATAAGTTTGTTCAACGGATTAATAAGTTTTGAAGGACAATTTTTGAATTTATACGCTTTGTAAATGATATTGCCATAGAAGTTTGGATGTGAAATGCCCTGATGTATAAGAGCCCTGCATGTAGAACCAAATTTTCTTAATAAGTCAATGTATCTATAATAAAATTTAGAGAATGTTTTTATCAATTTATGATATCTAAACCCTTGATGCAGAAGTTTTTCAGTGAGACAAAGATTTCGCTCGTTGAAGTCAGAAACATCACTACATACTCGTGCATATCGAACACGTTGTGAAATGTAGACCCCGTAAGAAGGGGCTAACGGAACATCGCCGTCGAGATGGGGAAAATTGACTATAGGGAAGGAGAAATCTTTATGTATACTTGTTTACCATTTTTAAGTATATTGTCGTAAGAATTTTACCTAAAACACCATAAATGAGATAATAATGACATTTCGATATCAAAAATCAAACGTGCTCCACATGGTTAATATTAAAACATTTTTGCAAACCCAAATGATTGACAAAAAGTGATAGCTTTGACAAGACAAAAGCAAGATTCTTTTCAGTGGTCTTTCCTTTTGAAGATAATTGTTGTTGTTCCTGATACAAAAGTTAAACCCCAATCAAAGTCAGTGTCTGTATTTCAAATGAGAGCTATGCAGGTAGCAGGTTTAGTTTTAATACAGGGTAGATACAAAAATGTAACTATAGGTTTCATTATGTGTGAGGCTTGTATATCGCTTGTTATCAACATGAGCTATTTAATTACACAATAATAATTAACGAGCTATTATTTGTAATTAAATAGCGAGAGTTGATAACCAGCGATATACAAGCCTCACGAATTGTGAAACCTATTTCTCTTAATATGGTAACTTTCATGTGTAATCTCATCTGTTGTGTTCTGCCAATTATGTTGGGAGAATTTAGTTTGTTGTGTTTGTGAATACATTGAATATTGATTACGGTACTTTAAACTTATCCTTATAATGAGCGTAAAGTCTAAGAATAAGTTTTCCCTTATATAAAGTAGAAACTATAAATAGCGATAAGTGTTGTAGATGTAGGAACTATCTTGCATTATAGGCACATGTTAACAACAAACAATAGCAATGACAAGTGCATTTTGTAAATGGTTCCTAGCTGGTGACAGACCTGAATATCTTTTGATATCATTGACTCTGTTGAATTGTATTACTGTTTGAAACATCTATATTAAGATTAATTTCTGCTTGTCAGTTGAGTAAAAATGTTACGAATTATTTGTAATTTAATGTAGGTGTACATTTCTCTGTATCTGTGGTAACTGATGCCGATATTGATTTCCACGCTTCAATGATCTCAATACACATTACACCATTACAGCAACACAGGAAAGAAACTTACTTTAAGAAATAGAATAACATATTCCAAGTGCAGTGGCCAAAACATATTCAACTGTTTTGGGAGAATGAATTAATGTGTGTACACTCGAAGCTCATTTTTTTCATTTTTCTTCTTTCCGATAAAATTGAAAATAATGCAGACGACATAATGAAATGAGCAAGGAATCAAAAATAACAAAAGAATTTCCCTAACGTGGTTTTGCCCCATTGTGTGATCTCTAGAACCAACGAATGAAAATACGGCTTAAAAGTTATCTAATCATATGAAAGGCAAATGAAATGAAAGCATTAAAGTTATCACTATGTGATACGAAAATTATCTAGTCGTGTAAGAAATAAATATGCTGCCACATCATAAGCGAATCTAATTTATGACATTTTAACAGCTGAATTTTTATAAGTGTAAAACAGTTTAAATTTCAAACTGAAAACATTACTTTGTTTTGACATAAAATTATGGGCAAGTCAATGTAAGGGTTTTTATTTGGAAACTTTTTTGCAAGATTTTTTGATAATCTTTCAAATTTGACATCTGAGTTTTTGTTTACCTATTTAAAAAAAAACAAAATGCCTTTCTCTATTCAGACAGGAAAGGCTTTTTCAGGTTTGTAGACAATCAAAGTCAAAAATTCTGGGACGATTTTCCCTAATTCATGTGTAATTTTAGGTCTTATTTTGATTGCATTTGGATGCCTTACAAATCAGTTTCAGTTGAAGAATCCATTAAAGCTTAAAATTAGCAAAAGAGGAATGACGCATCACACTTACACCATAAAAATTATCTGGAGGAAATTTAAACTCCCATTTTGCCATATTGTAGTCATTTTTGAAACTGGTATTCTTTACTTTGAGAGAATGGTTTTTCCTTTGGTTGCGAATTCGTCTCGTTTTTCTATTTATCTAAAAGCTAGAAAGTAGTATTGGGTGCTTAATGTTCAGGCTTTCTATGTATTACATTTATGGTGTACTTGTTCGCCAAAGAATGTCTCATATGGATATACTATCATACTTTAAAATTGTGGTATTTATTTTTGTAATCTCGAAATGTAATTCTGACCATCTTATTTAAGTGCCTACATCTCAATATTTTATAATGCCAAGTTTTCTGACAATAGGCTTGATGAGTGCCCTGTGTTTGTCTTTATTGTGTAATCATCCACTAGCTTAAGACATTGGTGCTTTTGTCGGGCAACGGATGACAGTGATTGTAAGATCATTTTGACAATTTCATAAATGTTTGTTGACAATCCCGCATCCATGACCAGAACAGACATGGATGAAGCGTTGTTCGACAATTTGCAAAAAAAAAAATTCGCTTAAAACGGTGCTAGGAGCCGTCTTGAACTTGCTATGAGGTATGAGCAAAGCTCATTGTTGAAGACCTCATGGTTACTTTAAGATACTTCAAGATGAAGAACAACAATAAAAGCTTTGTTCCTTTGTTGTTTTTAAAATGAAGTTGTAGAGAATTTGTAGGTGTGTTTTACTAGATATAATGCAAATCGCACCATTGATAAACAAAATATAGCCGCTAACTGTTTATCCGTTTCACGTGTTTGACAATTACCAAATTAATATCAAACTAAATGATGGTGATTTTTGGCATAAGTTAAAATACATTATTTATAAACATTTTGTTAGCTTTTTGAGTCATCATTTCTCAATAGAATCAGTAGATCCATTACATACATGTACATGGGTTGCGCCTTTGCGGGACGAGGAGGAATCTGGTTCAAAACTGGTTCCAAGACGCTGATAGACGAAGATAGTAATTTCTTCATTTCCATTCAAGTTTCGTTTTTTGTGGGTTGGAAATGTTCCCCGTGGATTTCTTTATTAGTTGAAATAAATTTTTTACCCATATCTTAAATAACAACGTATGATTCGATGGTAGAAAATATCTGTCCCTTACTCCAACGTTGGATGACGTAATTTTCCCCCTGGTGACCCCAGATGACATCGTCTAAATGACGAGTCAAATCCGGAATAGAACCGATGCGCAACCCATGTATTGAGTACTACAAAGTAAGATTAAATATTGTTAAAAAAATTACAGCTTCTCATTTTAGCCTAGGTGAATAAAGATTTCTTTTGTTAAGTTAGCGACCTTTTATTACCAGTCTTGAGATATTATATGGCATATATTTAAACAATACTAACCAATCAAATTTCTCCTTTAGTCCACACTGTAAAAATACAAGTCTTGGGTCTAAATGTGACTCGCCTTTCAGGTTCGGGTATTTTGACCGCCCTGCGACTTGTAATTTTTGGAAATACCTCTCCTTATCATGATATTTCTGTTAAAAACCACTTCTATATTTTAGTTAAAATGAGACCATATTATTCAAGCCTTTGTTTTAAATAAATACATGATGATTATAAGGAAAAAAATAAAACTACAATTGTTTAGTCAACTAAAGCTGATGTCTCCCCTTCATATGTATCAGCTACTTCATGGTATCGTCAGTTTAGATAACAATTCATGATTCGTGATATTCTCAACAGCTTTTTATGGATATCAATCCAGCATATCATCAGTAACAAAACTATACCTTACTTACAGATAGGGATCATTGTTTTCAAAATAATTCTCGGATCAGGTAACATCCCAGTGGGCTGCTGGTGCTAAGATCCAAACTATCTTATCATTAAAAAATAGACCATATACTGCGTTCCTAAACTCCACAAAACGCCATATAAATCTAGATTCATTTTATCATCTAGTCACTGTTCTACTACTAAAGTTTATTTTATATTCACTTATACTTTGACTGCTATTAAAAACCTGGTTTTAAATTTCTGTAAGAAAGAATATGAAAACAGTGGTGTCAATCATTTTTGGAGTGTAAAGAATTAATTTGAGGTTCTCGATCAATTGAATGCTTATAATGCCCCTTTTGAATCCCTTGAAAGTTTTGATTTCTCTACCCTCTATACTACCTTACCACATTATCTTATAAAGGAAAAATTCAGACGTCTTATGAAATGGGCATTCAAAAAATCCGATTGTGAATATATATGTTCTAATTCCTTTAAAACACATTTTAGACATACAAAACAAAAGAACTCAATTAATTGGACTTGTTTTGATATGGTTTCAGCACTTTTAGTTGACAATATATTGATTCATTTCGGTAACTGTATTTATCGCCAGGTCATTGGAATTCCTATGGGTACCAATTGTGCACCACTTATAGCGGACTTCTTTTTGTACTGCTACGAATCTCAGTCTATGACCAACACATGCAACATCAGCAAAGACCCATCTAAACAGCATTTAATTGAAAAGTTTAACAACACTTTCGATATTTGGATGATATTTTAACTTTAAATAATGACGACTTCAATACGTATTATAAGGACATCTACCCTAAAGAACTTACTTTGAATAAAGCCAATTCTAATAATCATCATTGTCCGTTTTTAGACATCAATTTTGATATAACGAATGGTAAATTAGATATTAAAATTTATGATAAAAGGGACGATTTTTCTTTTCCCATAGTTAATTATCCATTTCTGGATGGCGATGTTCCATTAGCGCCATCATAAAAAATATGGTGTTTACATATCTCAACTTGTTCGATTTGCTCTAGTATGTAATAACGTTTGCGATTTTACTGAACGGAATCTTTTCATAACTGAAAAACTATTACATCAGGTCTTTTTTCGTTTTCATAAACTAGTTAAAACCTTTATTAAATTTTATCATCAATATAAAGACTTAGTTCATAAATACAATGCAACCTGTAAACATCTAATCAAGGCTGGTATTTCATATCCCTTATTTTACGGTAATGTTTTACATAAGAGTAAAAAATACTTTAACTCGCCTAATAAACTTATAAAACCTTTAAATCGTCTAATTCATAAGGGTTATAATTACGGTATTGTCGTCAAGTAATTACGCATGACCTTCTTTGGTATTAACATTGATTTTTTTGATAGGGTCTTTGCATTTTAACTAAACACATTCTAAATTTCTAAAATCGGTATTGCATGGACACGGTTTATGTATTCCGGTATATGCATGAAATCATTATGCTTAACTCCTCACAGGAAGGGATCGTGGTGGAAGTTGTATACTGGGGGTACATAACTTACTTTGTCAGTAGGTAATGGGTCTGGAGCTGGTATTTTAGTTGACTGCTAGTAGTCTCTTGTGATTTCATGTTTATGTCCGTATATTTAGTTCTTTCAGTTTCACTTTTCACAATTGACTCAGTCCTGTTGCAAACTGATTTGTACTGTTGTTACGATTGTTTTTTTATTCATCACATTGGCTATAGGGGGAAGGTTTGGGCCCAATGGAACTAGTTTAACCCCGCCGCAGCAGGTTTGCGCCTGTCCTAAATCAGGAAATTTATTAAGCCTTTGTGTGTCTTGTCTTTTTCCTAGTTGGTTTACTTTATGTCTATAGGAGTCTAGGATGATGTTTATTTCGCTGAACTTGATTACTCTTTATTCAGGGACTGACGGGTGTTGGGTTTTCTTACCGTTCATTGAAGATCTTCTGGTGGCTTTTCAGTTGTTGTTACTCCCCTTTAGGTCGTTGTCTCTTTGACACATTCCCGTTGTTCTTCTTTTTTCTATGGTTAAGGGGTTGGGATTATCCCTTTGGATTCTGATATAATTCAAATTCATCTTCTCATCACTAATAAGATTTTATTTTGTCAAGAGTGAGGATCTCAATTGTTTTCAAGATTTTTTTATGATTCTTAAAAGAAAGTGTCGGGTATTGGGTGAGGGGTAACCTTTGGAGATTCTGATGTGCAACAATCAATCTGTCTTACCATGAGTTTTACGAACATATAATGTAAGGGATCTCATCTGTTTTCAAGTTATTTTATAATTCTGAAAAAGGTAAAGTGTAGCAACAACCCCTAGGGAATTCTCGTAAGCAACATCCAATTCATCTTATCGTGAATAAAAAGAAAATGTATCGTGTAGGGTTTGGGATCTCATCTGTTTTCAAGATATTTTATAATTCTGAAAAAGGGGAAGGATTGTAGGAGGTGGGACCAACCCTGGAGACTTCAGGTATGTAAAACTTCATAATAGCATGAGTAATAAGTAAATATGTGGTTTAGGGATGTGGAAATTAATCGTTTTCAAGATAATTTGTATACATTCTTAAAAATTTAGTGGGCAGGGTCCAGCCCAAGAAGTTCCAGTATATATCATGAATTTCGCTTCATCATGATTTATAACAATAAATATGATTGAGACTTGCTGGAAACTAATAATAAAGATTAAGATAAAGTGTTTACACAATAACATTCCAAGTTCAATGAAAAATATTAATTGATCTTGAGAATAAAGGTGAAGGTAAGTTTGACCCAAATCTGTAATGTTACACGCCCCTACGAACCATTGCATATACATACCAAATATGAACAAACTGGGCCTTAGGACAAAAAGTATGTGCCCAGGACAAGAATTTGCTTAAAAATCAATAATTTACTTATACATTCAGGTTCAAGGTCACAGTGACCTTATTCTTTTACGAAACCCTCTGCAATGACCATTAATTGTATACATACCAAAAATAAATAGAATGGGCTTTCAGACAAAAAAAATATGCCCAGGACAACATTGATTTTGATGAAGAAGAAGAAGAAGACAAAGAAGAATTAGGTGTAATTCAATATGTCTCCCTTCGGTGAAGAGATCGGGATATCTCGTGACTTTGGGGTGTGAGATTTCCCTGTCTTACACTTTTAAAGCTGGTCGATAAAATCAAGATGTCATCGTTTCGAAATTTTACTTGCAATTTATCAAGTCTTATCTGATGTCTGTTTTATAGTAGAGCGGTGATGAGGCAAATTCACCCTAAAGCCCCACGGAATTTTATTATCTTAAACGAAAGTGTAAGGTTTGTTGTTTTTTTTTTTTCAGAAAATGGCAGTTGTCGCTATCTGGCGTGGTAAAAACATACTTTATTCAAGGGTCAAAGGTCATAACCTTAAAAACTGTATTTTTAGTTTGTCGGGCTTTAACTTGCTAGTCTTTTGACAAAGTTTTCAGATATTTGCAAATAAGTGTACCTCAACAAAGTTGAATCTTTGGTACATTTGTACCATTTGACTTTCATGTGACATTAAACTTTGAACTTGAGGTCAAATTATTATTTCAAGTAAAGAATTTTGCAACACACAAATAAATTGCACAGGAGTAGTCGTATTTAAAAGAATTGAGAATACATTAAAGTGCATTTTTTCTGTACAACATATGAATCATTGGTCCGTTAGGCCATTTTTCGACATTGAAAGAGCTCAAGGTTATTTTTGAAAATAGTTATCCTTTATTTTTAACTTTTACAGTACGTGGCTTTATTACGTGCTATTGAACCTCTACGTGATCTAACTAGGTTCTCTAAAAACAAAATCTGTCTGGTTCATATAGCCCATGGGCTGAAATCACTTTCCGTGCAACCCCCCCCCCTCCCCCTCCCCCCCACTTATGATCCAGACCAATTTTTTTTCAGTCCTTTTATATTCCCTCTTCAAAATAAAACATGTTAACACGAATATAACCTGCACGCATAGACAGTATAGGGCCACTTTTATAGTACACCACACAAAAGTCTTGTATTTTAGTTTTATTCTTAATTTATCTTTTAAGTTCCAAACTTTTTATGTAGAAAAGTTAGATGTGCTGAAATTTGGTATCAAATTAAAGCTTATTTAATATACTTTACAATGAACACAAGTTTTGGCACATTTCGCTATTTTTGTGATCTGGGGATGTTAAAAATATACCCCTCCCCCTGCCAGAAATAGCGAAAATAACGATTTTTTAGCTTTCAATTCCTTTCAGATAAATAAATCTCATCATTTGATCTAGTTTCCATGCCTAATTTATCAGTTGTGATACAATGTTGAAAAATAAGACCATTAAAGTCCTTAAAATTTTGATTTTCGGTATAAATATTTTGAAAAATCGAAATTTTCGGAATTTTAGATATTTTCACAATTTCGTCTTTCTTACTTCTGGATCGTATAAATTTGAATATATATCTAATAATTGACAATGCAATAATGATTTATGATATGTAAGCAACAAATTACGTGAAAAAAAATTTAGAGTCGCCTTATGGTGGGATCAGAAATGCCAAAATTAGCACCCCTCACCATTAAAATTAAGAGAAAATTTAAAATATTCAGACTCTAAATGATAAAAAGATAATGTCTTATGCAAATTATTGTGTGTATTTCACTAAAGCTGACATGCAGAAGCCCATTTAAGTAGATTCAATCTTTTTGAGGGGTCTTTTTTGGCCCTTCTGTTCGAAATTTCATGAAAAATGGGAATTTTCCGTTTTTCAGAATTATTGCTAATTTGACTTAGAGATGTAAAAACTTGACGAATTTGGTGTCTAACGTAAAAAATATTGATAAAATATTGTTTCACCATATCTAAGCTATTAGAAAGTATGCTTTTGAACATTTTAGACTAACTAAACTCTCATTAATTGCAAACATATAACCCCCCCCCCTGTTCTGGTAATTTTTAAGTGAACATAGACAAAAAATTGACTATTTTAGAGTAAATTTGTTGGGGTAGGGGTAAGTTTTATGGATCTAGGAAGTTTATAATACTTCAAAACTGCCATAGTGTGTACCAGTTGTAAAGNAGACAAAAAAAAAAAAAAAAAAATTCAACAAAATTTATTTCATTTTAATCAGCTTGAAAAGCCCGAACATTGTATAAAGGTCCCATAATATAACATTTCAAACACAAAAATTCACAGAGACTCCCTATATAACAAATAAGATCATGCGCGTGGTTTATGGGCAGTTATACAACAATTAAACTTTGAATTTTGTAACATTCCGAAATCCTGAAAATTCCCATTTTTCACGAAAGTCGCCCAGAATATTCAATTTTACCCATATTTTCTGCGTTAAAATCGCATATTACGATATATCAAATGCATTTTTAAAAGAAAATAAAAAATATTAGTATGGTTTACTCATATATATTTACAGACAAACATATTTTTGCATTGTTTTAGCATCACTTTCTTTTTTGGGTAGGGGTAAAATTTTCGGTATTTAGAGTTACATTGAACACCCCAGGTGTTTCTACACATTGTTTTAAGGTAACTTATTTATCCCCAAGAACAATGAATTGGTATACCCATGATACCTGCAGATAAATCCTCCAGATTTGCCACATATAACTATTTAAAAGTAAATTTTGGACAATTCTGAAATGCTGAAAATTCCGATTTTTCATCAATTTTGTACCAAATATTGAGTTTATTCTGAAAAGTGGGGCTTAAAATGACAAATCATGATAAGATTAATGCCACATTTTTATAACCAATGCAGACTTTGCGGGTTTTGGTTATCTTTATGCGAATATAGACAAAAATGACCACTTTAGGGTGAATTTGTTGGGGTAGGGGTAATATTTTAGGTATTTAGAGTCACATTAAACACTCTTTGCTTTTCTTAACAATGTCTTAAGACAACTATTGTATCGTACAGAACAATTAAATGGCATATCTGCCGACATATCCTCCAGATTTGACATATATTACGACTAAACAGTGAACATTGGACAAATTTGAAATACAGAAAATCCCCATTTTTCATCAATTTGGGGCAAAATATTGAGTTTAAGTCAACAAATGGCTGTAAAAAACCAAATCAGGATGTTATTCATACAACATTGTCAAATATATAACACACATTATTCGTGTTCTGGTTATTTTTATGCGAACAAAGACATAAAATTGACCATTTTAGGGAAAATTTCTTGGAGTAGGGGTAAGATTATCGGTATCCAGAGTCACATTAAACGTTCCTTGATTTTTTTAAACACTGTTTCCAGACAACTTATATATCCCTCAGAACAATTAATTGGCATATCAGCAGATATATCCTCCAGACTTGCCATAAATAACGGGTTTACAGTGAACTTTGAACAAATATGAAATATTAAAAATTCCCATTTTTCCTCAATTTTTGGTACAATGTTGAGTTTAAGTCAACAGATGCCTGTCAAAATATCAAATCGTGATGCAATTCATGCAATATTGTCGTACTGAACACACATTTTGCTTGTTTGAGTTAATTTTATGCGAACATAGACAAAAAATTGACAATTTCAGGGAAAATTTGTTGGGGTAGGGGTAATATTTTCGGTATTCAGAGTCACATTAAACACTCCTTGATTTTCTAAACAATGTTTTAAGACAACTAATGAATCGCTCAGATGAATTAGATGGCAAATCTGCAGATATATTCTCCGGATTTGATATATTTAACGATTTAACAGTGGACTTTCCATAAATCTGAAATGTTGAAAATTCCCATTTTTCATTAACTTTGGGATAAATATTGAGTTTAAGTCGACAAATGGCTGCTTAAATAGCAAATAATAAAGTAATTCATGCAACATTGTCATATACAACACACATTTTGTGTGTTCTGGTTATTTTTATGCGAACATAGAGAAAAAAAAATGACAATTTTAGGGAAAATTTGTTTGGGTAGGGGTAAGATTTTCGGTATTCAGAGTCACATTAAACACTCCTTGTTTTTCTAGGCAATTTTTTGAGACAACTTATATATCCCTAAGAACAATTTATATATTGCAGATATCTGCAGATATATCCTCCAGATTTTGAATGTATAACGATTTAACAGTGAACTTTGGATAAATCTGAAATGTAGAAAATGCCCATTTTTCATAAATTTCGGGCAACATATTGAGTTTAAGTCAACAAATGGCAGTTAAAATACGAAATCACAATATAATTCATGCAACCGCGTCATATACATCACACAATTTGCGTGTTCTGGTAATTTTTATGCGAACATAGACAAAAAATTGACAATTTTAGAGTAAATTTGTTGGGGGTAGGGGTAAGTTTTATGGATGTAGGAAGTTTAGAATACTTCAAAACTCCCATAATTTGTACCAGTTGTAAAGAAGACATTATGTACTTCCATTTTATTCCATCTTTTCATGAATTTGAACCACTCATAGATAAGATGAGACAAAAAAGGGACAAAAGTTTGTCGAAAACGAAAATATTCAAAGATGCGTTTTATTTGTCTATTTAAAAGTGATAGTTTGGTCATTCAAAACATATTTACATTATGTTAACATGCTTAGTTTTTAAGAAAAGACATAAAAAGACTAAAAACAATTCCAAGAATTATGAAATGAAACACATACTGGTTTCTAAGGACCGTTGAACTTACACGATTTCGAGAAAAATCTTAAAATTTATGTCAACATTTCGAAGGGGTAGGGGTAAGATTTTTCAATTTTCATAACGCATTGGGTATAAAAATGGTACTTATGTGGAATATTTGTAAAGCTTATACCATAGGCTATCATTCTATACCATTTTTTTCATAACTGAGAAGCACCAATCAACAATTTGAAGCAATTTAAAGAAAAACTTTGATCAAAAACGAATTTTTCCTAAATTTCGTTGGGAGGGTCTAAAAAAGGGGGCCTGTTCCAAATATTGCGTGCATGTTATGCTCATGTTAACATGTTTAATTTTCAAGAGGGGATATAGAAGGACTGAAAAATATGGATGGGGATCAAAAGTGTGTNTGGGGGGGGGGGGGGGGGGTGTGCACGGGGGTTATTCCACCCCTTTTCTTACGAAGCACTTTAATTCAATTAATTACTCTGAAACATCCTTTGACTATAACATAATATGCTTCCTCTAAATTGTATTCAAACGTTCTAAAATTGACAATCTTTGTAATAAGGGAGTCCCTTTTTAAAACAGGAACACAAAGATTTTACATAGTTTCTCATCTTTGCAGATGCACACAAAAGCACAACAGGGCGCAGTGGTACACATTATTGGAATTTCTTCTGTCAACAATTTCCCACCAAATAGCTTATAGTTTAATATTTGGCAATTTGAAATGAAATATTAGCATTTTGGATGTTTTATGATTCAAGAAAAGTTTGGTTTTCTGTGGGAAACCAATTAAAGTGAGGACACACATTTTGTAAGGTGTAGTTGTTTTCATTTCTAGAACGCTTTGCCGTTTCCAGTTTTTGCTTAGCAAAGAGAACTGGACCCGACTTGACACAAGTACATTTCCGCATTTTCATATGTAGACTATACGAACACACCCACTACACAAACAAACCCTTTACTTAATTACGCCTTTTTTAAGATGAGCAAATAAGAACAGTGTTAACGCGTATCGAGTACTTTTAAGAATGGTAATAATGTCAAATATACATCAAGCAAATAGAAATACTGTTGAAATATCATTCAAAACAGACTGCCTGGTAAAAAGGTAAATTATAAAATTATGACCAAATCATTACAGAACTGTTAAAATATTGGAAATAACATTTGCAAAACACAACTTAAGATAAAAAATTTGACGTTGACAAATGATGTATTCTTGAAACAAATACGTAAATAGTTACGTGAAACAATAGTCAAATCAATTATGAGACATAATTAACAAATATGAAAAGTTAGGTGCTGAAAACATCAATTTTAATGCCTAATTTTACAGAGTTTTTAAGCGGCCGTCCTTGGCTATATTTGAACTTATAAGGGTGTATTTATGCATAATTAAGTACTTTTACATGTTTTTTGTTTGTGTGGTATTGAGTTTCAAGAAGAATTGCTGAATGCAATAAAATCTCATTCAAAGCATACCAGTTTTGAAGTGCAGGGTAAGTCGTCATTTTTTTTACGTGAATTTAATCTAATTCGACGACATGCATTTTCTGACAGTTGAGATGTTGATAAAAAATATTAAATAATAAAATTTCATGGGATTTTTGGGTAATTTAAGGGGGTAGACCTGTTGTAGGAGGAGATAACTCTGTTTTTCACTTTTTTATTACTTACACAAACAAATAGAATAATTACAATAGGTATGATCAAAATTTAAAAATTGTAATTTTTTTTTCCAAACAGCAAACAAATATTCATTTTGTCATGAAAACAAAAACCCGACATCCAGTTATTTATAATGAGTGCAAAGAAGTCAGATTTCTTCCAAGGGAGGTCTGTTACGGCACATATTGTCGCCCCTGTGCATATTGTCGCCGGCGACAATATGTGCAGACCTTATCGGTAGAATTTTCTAAAATTTTAATATATCGTACATATACTAGTTTTCTTTCTAATTTCAATTTTTGGTGAAAATTAAACGACAGAATTTTTTACAAGAAGTGTTTGATAGTGTCAGTGTGAGTTATTGCTATCACTATGCGTCCGGCGTCTGTCATCCGTCCCCCGTCATTCAAAACATTGAATGAACAAATTAGAGTAAAACTTTCAGTCTATACTGTTCATAACACCCATGTATTTCATTTCAAATTAGTTATATTTACTTTCATTATTCATGCCAACTTTCACACATGTCTAAACTACAGAATTTTGCTTTAGAAACAATTTAAATCAAATACAAATTTAATTAGTGCCAATTTTATGCACCACAGTCAAGTCCTGAACGGACCAACAGGGTATCTTTGATGACCACTAGACATAAATGGGACGGTAAAAATTCTTGAAAATTGCTTAAAGTGGACATGAACATGAGTAGTTTTAATACTTAAAATATTTTAAAAAAATTAAACGAGTGGAAAATTGTAGGCTTCCCCAGGTCTGCCCCCTTAAACTCGTTAAATTAGCGACTTTTTAAACAAATTTCATGTTGAACAACATGAAATTATGGATTTCCTTTGTTTGGGTTCTAGTGCTGCTGATGAATAAATTTCCGAAATGGCCATACAGTTCGTTACAATAATTGCAGTTGGAGTTGACATATGTGTTATAGTCTCACATATCCTTTCATAAAATATCTACCGCTCTACTATTAATAATTCTTTACCGATTCAATAAATCTGTCCACACCGTTGGTTCTTGACGTATATATATTTTGTTAGCTTCCGTGTTAAAGAATACAAAATGTCATTAAATGTGTAAGGAAATAGACATAATATTGTGTACATTCATACACGATGTAACATTTTGTCATCTTTTTACAAAGAAACTGCCAAATATTGATATGGAATCAATCAATGAATCAGTCACATCATTACTGCATTTGATTGGTCCAGAGGGTTTAGTAGGGACATATTTGTTGAATCTATCCTATATAAAGGACAAGGATGTACCGTTTAATCAGCGATTTATCATGAATTTAAGTCCGAATCAATTACAGGCAGAGACCAGTGAGGAAAATCTGTAACATACGACAGAATCAACAGAACATAAACCTACACAAAACATTTTTGGCAAGTCGTCATATTCCCGACTTGGAACGGGCATTTTAGAAATAAAATGTTGGGTTAAATCGCAAGTGATTCAATTTCTGTTTAAATTTTGATTTAAAATTGCGTGCCAATCATTGACATCGAAGTAACAATCCAGCCTTGGGAAACATATGCGACTTGTGACTTTATTTTCCTTAGATATCACAGCGTACCAGCAGATATTGCGGGGAAAAGCATATATGCTTATTGCGTTTGAATAATGTGCAAACTTATCTTTTCTCCAGACAACCATGCAAAAATTGTCACCCCCCCCCCTTTGTGCATATATGCTTTCCCTACTCAATATCTGCAGGTACGCTGTGGATATGGTGAACTTGTACATGAGATAATATCTCATGTGTACACTTTGTTCAATTACCATTAACTTAATCTATGTAGTTCTTAAATCTAAGGTTTAACTCCCTCCATCGTAGTTTTGACCTTAGCTATATTTGATAATATTGATTATTCGGAATTCTACGTTGTCTACGTTTGTCTTTTGTCTTATTCGTGTTTTTCCTGTGTAGCTCCCTTGCAGGTTGTGGCTTGTAATTAAAATTTTCAGCCACTGTAGATGTTTCTTGTTATCCATTCTTTTACATTCGTTTGGTTTTATGCATTTAAAACTTTTTTTTTAAAATTGTGGATTTTCTGTGTTTGGGTTCTAGGGCTGCTGATGAGGGATTAATTTCCGAAATGGTCATTCAGCTCATTAAAATTATTGTAGTTGGAGTTTACATATGTGTTATGATCTCGTGTTCATTTACTCCTTATCCTTTCGTAAAATTTTTAATACAGGAGTTTGTCTTTAGTGCAGTGTGGCGGTTGTAAAACAATTCCCAGTGTTCGAGATGTATGCTATTTATTTATCTTAAATATGTTGTACCTGTACATGGGATATTGTCTTATGTGTACACTTTTATCATTTATTATTAACAAAATTTATGTTCATTCTAAAACCTAAGGTTAACTCCCTCCCTCGTAGTTTTATCCTTAGCTATATTTAATATTATTGATTATTCGGATTTCGTTTGGTTTTATGCATTTTATACATTTGCTGTTGAAGATGAATTAATTTCCTAAAAGGCCACGCAGCTCATCAAAATTATTGCAGTTGGAGTTAGTAGTTAACTATGGGGAAAATCTGCGGTTTTCAAAAAACGTTTTTTGAAAACTGCAGATTTTCCCCCATAGTTAACTAATATCTACAGGACTAACGAGAATAAACAAACATGTAAGATTTGTTATTCACTACAGTTGAGACGGGTAAAACGGGGTAGATTCTTAGTTCACTCACATTTTTTACGTTGCTTGCGGTTTAAGCATCTCATAAGTAAAACAAAAATCTTATAGGTTTTACTCTTTTTCCAACGCTCAAGACTCTTGTTTAACCTGTTTAAGACACTGTTTATAACCTATATCATTTCTATATAAGAAAGAAAAATAATCCAGTAATAAAAAATGTTTAGAGGAACACAGTTTTGCGATAGATATGAGTATTGTAACTTTTTACTAGACACTCCCATAAGAACTCCACAAAATGGAGAAGCACAAGTCAAAACGGACTACAAATTTAGCATAAATGATAAGGCTTCGTTTTATGACTAGTATAATGGGTATTTTTTAATCAAGTTTAAAGTAGATAAACTAGCTGACGGAGCAGCACCGGACAACGACACAGTATCTGTTATTTCAGATGTAACAAATTTTTTTAGTCAAATGAGAGTTTCCCAAAACGGAAAAACAGTTTACGACTGTAACAATTTATCTCTAGCAAATCACGTCAAATCATTGCTTACGATTTCAGACGGATATGTGAATAGTGTAGGCAAAAACAGCTTTATTTACC
>MJUU01049068.1:3835-24613 GCA_002080025.1 Modiolus philippinarum
GACTAAATTTACCCTGAATCCATATATCATAGGTGTATAGTACCAATAGTTAAGATTAAGGCCGATCTAGGGCCGACTTAGGGCCGATCTTTGATTTTTAGGGCCGATATCACTATAAAAGTACTATTTAGGCCTTAAATACCTATTGCAATCACTTTAGAAGTACTAAAGTACATCGATTCCATATATGATAAGCCTATAGTTGAACGATTTCAAATTAAGGCCGATCTAGGGCCGTATAGGGCCGATATCTCGTTTACACTCGGCGTTCGGGCTTTGAAACCTACACCAATCGATTTAGCGACCCCGATTTACCCTAGGAAGACATCACAAAGGAAGAAAATACGCAAACAATACTCATAAATTAAGGGTTACTCCAAGTAGTATATGGGTACGAGTTCGGGCTTCCCCCCGTTCTAAAAATAGATTTTTAAGGGAATCCCCTCCCAAACTTGCGCATGCGCAATGTTGACATGTCAACATCCGGTCACGTGACTTCCGCTTCCGGTCACGTGACTTCCGGTGACGTCATTTCCGCTCTACGTCACTTCCGGTGACGTCACTTCCGGCTTCACCTCGCTCCACCTCCTCAAATACTAATTTGTTCGTGCCCATATACTACTTATATCACCCTGAATTAGGTATGTATGTACAATAATAAACGTACTTAATGCTTTGATTCTATGATTTTTTTTAAATTTTCATGTTAAAACAATCATGGTATTTTAATATATTCGGGTCTTAAATTTAATGTTGTTATATAAATTTGGGGAATGTTTTACGTACGGGAATATATAAATTCGTGGCATGTTTTCGTGATCGATTTGGCACATCCCCACCCAAAAATATTCCAAGTTCCCACCCCTTCTTGGACTATACTAGTGCGACAATTGGAATGATGAAAAACAACACTAGTATCAAAATTGACACAAGCAGAGATAAATATAGGATTTGATCCCCGTTGTACAGAACAAACCTTTCAACTGTAAGTAGATCCAGCCATCCCCTCTAAAAATAATAATCTAATGGCCAACCACAAAACTCTTTAAACATTTTTTCAACTTTCGTCGTGTTTCACACACTTATGTACTTATACAGAATACGCCTTTATTGGAAAAATATTTTATTTTGATCGTAATGTAGGTCAAACAATTCTGAAGAATAAAACTTTTTATAAAAACGTCGGTAAGAACTTTGACAATTTAATATATCTTTATTTACAAATGCACAATTGTGCCATATATTCTACCTACAACGAGATATTAAAGAAATCACGTGCTTGTTCTAATTATGGTTTCTCACTTCAGTGCAAGCCCCGGCTTGTTGTTATCGACCAGCCAATGAAAGTAAACGTTTCATTTTTTGCTTACAAACAATTTGTTGAAAGTTTCTCAAGGAACATCCCAGCGCTAAGCTTTCTTGCAGTTCATTGTATGAATAAGGCATTAATCAGTACAGACAGGCTGTATATCACCCTGAATTAGGCATTAAACAGTATAGCTCATCTGCATATCACCCTGAAAGTCACCCTTAGACCGATTTCATCAAACCTAAAACAATATGATGTAGGTTTTTACACTGAGAAAATTTGAGATGAAGGAAATTGCTATAAGAGGATCAGTTCAGGGGTCTTTAAAGTTATATTTTCCTTTGAATAAGTTTTTGGAAACATAGTTAGGGGCCAACTCAAACGCTACAAAAGAGAAAATTTTATCTCGTATGAAAAAGACAATCAAATCTCCTTAATAACGTTTCAGACTTTCGCACTAAAGTTGTAAAAGCTTGCAAACTACCTAATTAAAATCTTAAATCTAGTCAAGAATCTTTGAAAGCTAAGTATGACCAAAATTCTTTGAAACGTAATTTTGCCCCGTGTGACAAAGTACTAATAGTACTTTCTGTTGCTGGGAAGCCACTTGAAGACAGATACTTTGGTCCATAAACTGTTGAAAAGAAACTGGGTGATTTGAATTACATCATTAAAACACCTGATAGACGTAGATATAATATTTTGTGTCATGTTAATATGTATATAAATAGACATTGCAGAAATATTGTACATTCAAAAATTTAGTTAGTGTTGACTCTAATAATTCTGAAAATAATATCTGTGAAAAGATTGATTCACCATATATCATATCAAAGTTTGAAAAGTCACAAAGTCTTCAAGATTCGGATTCGAGCTGATGTGTGTTGCAAACAGCTAATTTCGAAAGAAATCGTCAGCTGTTTGAGAGATGTTTCCAATCAACTGGGATCTACTTTTTCCTGGTCCCCGGATATTAAATAAACAATGTAGGGATATGTAGTAAATGTAAATGAGACAAATAGTAATGAAAGAACGCATATAAAACTTTTTTCATTTGATTTAAAATTTAATGTCAATCACTGCATTGTAATGCAACTGAAATTAAAGAAATATAATTTGACGGTCATCTACTGAAATGATTTTAATTCACAAATGCGTCGGATTGTGACCTACTACCCCCTTTCATAATGAGGGTAATAAAAGAAATTCGGAACAGAATTGTCAAGAGACGAAATAAAAAAAAGGCAAAAAGACAAAATAGGTGCAAAAAGGTCCAAGATTAATCATCTGTGCATAGGATCTTGATAATGCATTTGTTGTAATATAGTCTCTAACATTGTTTCCAGTTTATTACGTTTATTTCTCACATCGAGATAGTTAAATTTTCACATTTTAAAGTTCGAGGTTTAGCCGTGAACTTTAAAATGTGAAAATTTAACTATCGAGATGTGAGAAATTATCGTAATAGACCAGAAACAATGTTAGAGATTGTGTCTCTAATTCTAACTCAATTTATTTGAAGTAAAGCGATCTCCTTAGTCTCCAGTCTCAAGTATGCCACCAATTTGTTGCTATCATCATTGCTATGTGTATCATTGAAAGGGGTATTGAATATATACTGTATGGTTGTTATATTTCGTGGGGTATTAATTTTCGCGCTATTCGCGTTAAAAAGGATAAGCGCGAAAATTTGTACCCGCGAATATTCCACTTTATACTTGAATATCGATGAATAAAATGACTTTAACTAAAAATTCACGAATATAAAACCCGGCGAATAAATCGTACTCTGAAAACCGCAAAAATTTCGTACGGCGAATATAAAGACCTATACAGTAATATGTTTGATAAAAATGTCATATTATCAATAGATTGAGTTATCTTAGTCATAAAAATGCAAAAACCATTTTGCTAGACAAAGATGCAGGTGTTAATTTCATCTAGAAACTGACATGAGACAATTACAAGATTGACCAATCGACAACTGAGAAAAAATTTTGACAGATGTTGATTATTATCTCGATAATCAATCTGTCAGGAGGTGTTTGAATTTACTAGAAATTAGAGAAATATATTTTTCATGCATCTTGATTTTAATTTCATTATATTTAAAGCCCTATACAAAGAGACAAAGAGAAGAATACTGGATACGCAAATTGGGAACGGCAATACCGCATGGTTGTAACGACAAAATTGACAATATAGGTAATCTATCCAGCCCGAAATGCAATGATATAAATGTGATGCGAATTTTTGATAACAATCCTAGACGAAAACGAAGCCATGGCCATCGCCATTATACATCACCAACACTTCATGATGTAACTATAGAAGGCCTACTTCCTTTCGTTAGTAAACCTTTAGGATTGCATCACATTCGTACAAAACTTTATTCCTTACCACTTACTAAATTGAATTCTCTGTATAAAACGACTTTAGAAAATACCTGCACTGATCAATCCTCATCTTTATACATGTTAGATGCTGTTATACATAATATTGGTCAACATAGGTTATTCAACCCTGTTAAAGAATGCTCCAATGTAGAAGAACGCCGTTCATTTCTACCCATCAAATTCGCTAATAAGGGTTTGGATGCTATTAACCTAGCCAATATCTTGCATCACAAAAATGTAAAAAACAATCTTGCATCACAAAAATGTAAAAAACAAAATACCCCCATATTTCAAACACACATCAGTCCCGATCATTTCGTACACCTATACTTCACCAATCGCGTCTAAAATTTTCAACCATAAACGTGTATTGCAAAACCTTACCACCGACGACCTCAAGTCTAAACCACCCGATTGTTCATGTTCTGATTCATCATACAGATATAGTCCCTGTGGTCACGTCATAACGGCAGATTTGAGTATCATTCAAAACAAGTCTCTCCGTGATGTCCTTGCAAAAGGACCTAAATTCCGTGAACCACGTTCCATCAACTGGGAACAAAATTTCAAACTTCTTATGGATGCTGTAGAGGACTACGCCAGAAAATGGATTAAGCGTGAACAAGATGAAGACCTTGATTCCCTTTCGGAGTGGATTAAGGCTGTGAGGTCGATGATTCTTAAACGAATAAATCAGCTACGAGGGTCAATGAGAGCTAAAGCATCATCGATTTTCAAAAATGCTGATGTGGCCATTTACTTGTCCTCCATTCATGACAAAAATGTCGTCGTTCCTGCCGATAAGGCCCCAAATAATATCATTTTTATTTGCAAAAATCATTATATAAATTGTTTAAAGAAAGAACTAGGCATTGATAATTCCAACAGCAATCGAACTTACGCAGCTACTACTCTGTCAAAGGAGGAGATATTACAGAACCATAAATCTGTTTTGCTTTCCTTCGGGATTTCCACCAAGGATGAAGACACATATCTCCCCTCTTTGTACTGGGTACCTAAGTTACATAAATGCCCATACAAAGAACGATACATCGCTGGATCTGCCAAATACTCTACAAAACCTATATCTAAATTGCTAACCTCCATGTTGACAGCTGTTAAAGAGGGCCTTCAAAAATACTGTGATATTTGCTTTTCAAGAAGCGGTGTAAATGAAATGTTGATTTTGAAAAACTCCAAAGATCTACTTGACATCTGAAACTCTAGATCATTATCAAACTGAAACAGCATAAAAACTTTCGACTTCTCCACACTTTACACTACTATTCCTCATGAACAACTAAAATCTCGGCTGAAAGGTTTAATGTATAGATGTTTCTCACGTAAGAACGGTGAATGAAGATATAGGTACATTGTTCTAGGTAGAGAACAAGTCTACTTTGTGAAAAATGACTCCGAATCGGAGAAAAAATATACAGAGGAAGAAGTGATTAACACGTTAGAGAGTCTGATCGACAATATATTTGTCCAGTTTTGAGGACTTGTTTTTCAACAGACTATCGGAATTCCTATGGGCACAAACTGTGCACCTCTACTAGCCGATCTGTTTCTTCACTCTTATGAAGCTGAATTCATCGAAGGTCTTCTTCAAAATAAAAATAAAAAACCGGCCCAATCATTCAATTTTAGCTTCTGTTATATAGATGATATTTTGTCACTAAACAATCCTCGCTTTGGTGATTTTCTTCATTTGATCTATCCAGAAGAGCTCGAAATTAAGGATACCACAGACACTTCTACATCAGCCTCGTTCCTTGACCTTCACCTTGAAATTGACAACAGAGGTAAGCTGTGAATAAGCTCTACGACAAACGCGATGACTTCACCTTTCCAATAGTAAACCTCCCTTTTCTTTGTTGCAGTATCCCAACAGCGCCGGCATATGGAGTTTACATCTCCCAGCTCATTCGTTATTCAAGAGCCTGTGTTCGATACAGTGACTTCCTTGATAGAGCCCGGTTGCTCACAAATAGGCTACTTCAACAAGGGTATGTTACCAAAAATTTGAAGTCATCCCTCCAGAAGTTTTACGGTCGACATCACCATCTTGTGGACCGCTATGGGATATCTGTTTACCACATGACAACAGATCTTTGCCTTTAAAGCTTAATTGTTGTTTACTCTACCGGATTTGACATGTTCAACACGGCGGGTGTCTTATAAGAAGCAGGAGATGCTAACTCTACCGGTGCAACTGATCTCACCCATGGTTTTTTATTGGGTCCGTGTTGTTCATTTTTGGGTGTGTGTGTCTTCAATTTTCTTTTCTGTGCCGAACCCATGTTTTGTCTTGTTTCCCCCTTTTTTGTTTCTGGTGTTGCAATTGTCCTTAGATTGTTCGCTTCTTGATTGACGGTTCGGTTCCTACTTACCTTATTTAACACTCATAGTTGACCATTAATAATTTCATTACAATTAACATATATACATAATTATTATTATCTGAAGACATAACATATTTTTCCGACTGATACTGAAAAAGGGATGGTGTTTGAATCACTGTTGGAAAAATTATATAAAATCATTATTAATTTTGTAATAATACCATATTCTAACATGGCTCTTGTTAATCTTCAACCAGTATAATACTCAATAACCATATATTTCGCACATGCGCAAATCTTATCGGAATATGAGTAAACAGGATGAAAAACAACGATGTTTTTAATTTTGTTCGTCTTGGTTTATTAAGGAAATAAAGGTGAAGAACAGTTTTTAACTAAATCTTGCGATTCAGACAGATACATGTGTATTGTTTTGCTTTCAATTTGAATTTTTAGATGCATCTGTTTGAAAACGTCAGATTGTGTATTGTGACGTTATAGACAGCAATGGAGGCGGGATATCTGCCATCTTTTAGGTCGCTTCAGAATGGTAATTTCCGTTTTCTGTCATATTGAAATCGAAATAATTCATGGCGGGAATATGGTTATTGTCATTTAACCATGGGCTGTGTCTTTATACTCGTAAATTCAACCCATCGCTAACGCTCTAGGTTAAATTCGAATATGAAGGCCCAGCCCATGGTTAAATTTCCAACAACCATGTACCTGCCATGAATTTTTTCTTCATTAATTATGGTATATTGATTATACCATATGTTTTCAGACGTTATCTATGAATGTTTTACACGACTATTTATACTATTTAGAAAATCCTTGATCCTTAGCTAGGTTTTTGGAATCATCGATAACAAAGACGGCAACTTATCCTACCTTTCCTTTGGATGACACACAAAGACTTCGCAGTTTCCGTTTTAGTTTGTATATTCTCGTCGCTTAGTCATTTAACTTCAGAAGAATAGAGTAGAATTGAGTAGAGTAGACATTTCATATGGAACTCAGGATTTTTTATCCCTTGACTGCTCCAGCGAGATCAACCAAGCAGGGAATTTCCTATATATCTACAGTCTTGTACACACTTCTGTCGAAGTATATTTCAACAGCGGTTTTCCATCCTTTAGATTCGAGCTGCACTGATGAGAAGTAAATCATCGAAATGTGGTTTTATCTGCAACATAAAAATTGAAATGCAGCTCTGTGTGTCACTCAAATTGTAATGGTCAAATTTCTCAGATCACACCCAAAAACTCTAACTCAGTTGGTCCTATACATAAGACGCACAAAATCTATTTTTCAAGACATTAAGAAGCAGATTCACATGCTTCATCTAAGGAAAATATAAGATTTTAAAATTTGTAAGTGTTTTAGACCTTATATGTATATATATATATATATGACCTCGAGTGATCGACAATAGTTAAATGTCGCCAAAACTGGGCTTTTTCCTACGCTATAACCGATCTAAACACTACCCGAAAAATATTACGACATAAAAAAGAAAGACAATCGTGGATGTAGAATTAGAAATTGTCTAGTCATTCAACGTTGTCTACATATTTACGAAAAATTTAATCATTTGCGTAATATTGACGGATTATTTCATCTATGATGATTTTGCTTTGCACTTTTCAGATAATTCTAGCGGCGGAAATAAAACAATTTCTCATTTGGAAAAATAACTCTCTTGACAATTCCAACAAAAGGGAATTTGTTTTGAATGAGGAATTGATCATCAACATTTTGGTTGCTGAATAATTGATATTGCGTTTTCCGTTTTCTCATATCTTGTGCACTTTGAGACAGTAATCATAAGGTCTCAAAACATTTGGTTCAATATAGTTTCAGGACTAAATATTCACATTCACATAATGATTATTACTATTCACATTAGTATATTCCTAAAGCAACCTTTAACTTCAAAACATTTTTCTTGATAGTTGTTATAATTCTATGTAAGTCTGCTGACTGGTTATAAAACCGTATAAAATCAGTGCATGTCAGATTTCTAAAATCCTTTGTTCGTAGACTTTCTGGCTTTACAGCCTCTTTTCTGTACCCAATATCCGAATATTTTCCCGATCTTCACTCTCTGTAATGATGAAGTGACACTACTGAGGGTGATATCCACTGACTACAAAACAAAATTATATATCAGTAAAACATGATGAAAAATTATGAAACAATCATTGAAATTAAATAAGAGAATGATTAATTTGTTGGGTTTCAACCAATAAACATAAAATAATTCAAATGTTTAGAACGATAATTGCATCGATTGATTATATTTCCATTTAAATGACGTTAATTCATTTTATTTAAACTTATTAGATTGCTACACACAATTTGAAATATATGTTTTCTTTGTTAATGTTTTGCAGAGTATGGAAGATAAAGGAGATACTATCAGCATGTCAAGATAACAGGTAAAGCTGAAAGATTGTATTGTGTACCAGAGACAACCCTGAGGAGAAAAAATCACAGCCTTGAGGACTATGAACCAAACTAGCAGACCACTGCAAAAGGGTGACAAGACTTGGGTATGGTTACTGTAAATGGCAATTGTTACAGATGGCAAATATGACAAAAAGAACTGGAAATGAATTTTAACCAAAGAAAGACTGATACTATGGACTTATTCACAGATTTCAAGATCTAACAATACAGAAACCAAAGAAAAGGGAAGTAAGTCGTGTACTGTAAGCAACTGAAGCATGGCCGGCACATTTAGGAAGAGTTCGCAGTAGAGTTACATGCTACAGTAGGGGTACCTTTACAACAATCTGGTATCGAAGAAATCAAACGATTCAAAGCGTTTCTACCAGATAATCAAAATCACGTCGTCCCCATAGAGTATTTCATAATAAAGGACACGAAGCCGATATGAAGATATACCTGTGTTACCAAGAGAACCATTTCGATGTCATTACAAGAATGCCATAAAGAGCAGCATGCATGCAATAACGTACTCAATCATTGTCGTAAGATTCACGAGCAAGCAGAAGATGAATGGATACCATGTAACAAATGTGGAAGATACTTAAAAGGAACATTTTGTTAGCAATCTACCAAGGCCGGAGATTCCACATGTAACAATTATTACAAGTGCAAGGATTTTGGAAAGACCGTCAATAAGAAATCACTCTTGGGGACATATTCATAGCAAAACATGCAACGATTTTTTTCCAGAGGGACACCAGTGTTTTATGCTTCTTGGCAATATGTAAAAGAAATAAAGAAGCACAATTCATTTTTTTTTATTTTGAGTGTACCCAAGACGATCTTGTCCATTGTATAATGGATACAAACCAGACGAAACAGGAAGATATTAAAACTGTAAACATTTCAAATGTGGCACCTACGAAAACCAGCTGAATCTGTTTTTGGTACACAGAGTCTGTTTGAAGTGTATGAATAACGGCTCGATGAACACACGTCCTGTAAAGAATGTGGGGAAAACGAACTAGTCTTTACCGGACCTCAAAGCGTCGACTATTTCTGCTTATGGCTTTTATCTGGAAATATTAATGGAGATAACGTCCTCTGCCACATTTTTAAAGATACGACAGTTATCAAATTTTAAACTATGTGTTTACCGAAGGAATAATACTGGATGTGATTCCGAATGGAACGAAGAATTTGACCGTCACCGTCTCTGACATCAGAATGATTGACTCAATAAACTTTAACCGATGGCATTATCCAAGCTACCAAAATGTTTGGTTTGACGGAAGTTAGGAAATGATGCTTTTATCACCTGTACAAAACTAAGGAAATCAATCTGTCATACTCAACATCCTGCCAGATATGAAATCTTATCAACCAGATAGAATGAAACCAGAAGAAATACATTCTTCAAGTGGTATTACGCACACTGGAATTCCCCGTTCAACTTGCAACACGAACTGTTGAATAATTGTCCTTCCGTCGTGGACATATTGAGAAAAGCTTGCCTCAAATTTGGAGAATTGTTCATAGAGATGACATGTGCCGATGGACAAGGCGGAATCTATCCATTCCAGCAATGCATTATGATAGCGTCAGCTTGAAACCTGGAATACCGCACCTTGTTTTTAAAACCGGACACTTTAGGACTAATACCCGCTCCAGGAAACAGAAACACTCCATCAAAGCAATGAAATTGCTATAATTTCTTTCTGAACTGCATGGTAATGGCGGAAAGAAGGAAATTGGTCCGTACAGAGTCGATGGATACCACCAGAACCATGTCTTTGAATACAACCGTTGTTTTTTGCACGGGTGTTTACGATGTTACAGTGCCTCGACTTTCAATCAAGTAAACATTGCAGATTACATTAAAGCACGTTGGAGGGGTGGAGATACATAGTTGACCAAGGCTATACCTATGTCGGTGTATGGGTGTACAGAGTTATCCTCACCTCAAAAGTTTCGTAAACTCCCCCTAGTACGTTTACCAATTGGAACCTGGAGATGCCTTTTACAGAGGACTTACAGAAGCATTTTCTTTGCACAAAAAGCAATTTACGATGAAAACATTGATTACTATGACATCACTTCAATATACCCCGACATCAAAAAGACCGGCAAGATACCCCTTGGACATCCGGCCATCATCACAGAGAATTTCAAAGATATTCGGCAAAACCAAGAACTCATAAAATGCACAGTACTACCACCAAGAGGGTTCTTTGAGTAACATCCCAGTACTCCCGGCAAAAATCAACAACAATCTATCGTTCACGATGTGTAAAACCTGTACCGAATCCAGTCAACAAACGTCGTGTCAACACATGGACGAGGAAAGGGCTTTGACCGGAACCTGAGTTTCCGATGAACTAAAGAAAGCGTTGGAGAAAGGATATAAGATAGACAGGATCTATGAAGTCTGGCACTTTGACACAGAACAGTACGACCAAACGACCAAGACAGGAGGTCACTTTACCGAATACGTCAACACCTTTTTGAAAATGAAGCAGGAAGCCAGCGGCTGGCTAGAATGGTGTCAAGCTGAAGACGACAAACAGAACTATATCAGAATTTCTACAAGAAGGGATATTGTAATACTGCAATAGATCCAACCTGCAACACAAAACCAACACAGAACGGGGTAAAACAATAAACAGATGCATGACTTGGGGGACATTAGGACAAAACAAGATAGAACATGAACTTAAGATTACACAAAACAAAGGAAGAAAACGTTGATCCGGATATGAAAACAAAAGACGAGGGGTTAGAGATCACAAAAGAAAGATAATCGATATAAATATCAATGCAAAAATTTGGATAAGGTTATATGTTAGACAATAGTAAAGAAAATGTGTGGAAAAGATTTAGGTACTGGACAAAGAACAATTCAAAATAATAAAATTGGGATAAAGTAAAAACTTCGATACGCAAAACTTAATCAAATAACACAAGAGGAGGCATAAAAACAAGATAAACAATAGAAAAAGGCTTGATTTAAAATATTGAATCTTTGTTGCACCACCCCAAGCGGCCCACCATTCTCACACTGCTTCACAACGTTTACGATATTTACATTCGTGACGCTTGGAAGTTACGGTTAATGGATGACCATATAAGGAAAATGGGCATGACTAAAAAACTCATTTTCATAATCGGGGGTTAATTTAAGGATTTTAACATTAGCTCTATCGGCGGATAGGTGTTCTAAGGTGACGTGTTTGACTGCTAACATCTTTTAGTAAGCAAGAAAAAAGTAGATTTTTTAATGTAATTATTGTTTTGATGTAAACAAGAATCCTTAGATGCGCCAAATTAGCTGACAGTACTGTAATAATCTATCAATAATATTCGCGACATCAGTCCGAATTACAATGCTGTTTGTAGTATTTCTGAATACTATAGGTATTCTGTTATTATTATAATTTATCAATACTATCCATAACCTCAGTCCAAAGTACAATATTTTTGAAGTATTCCCGAATACCATTTTTTAATTAAACGGTAATCATAATAATGATAACTAGATTTGCAATTAAAAGCAATAGCTGATGTCGCACCAGACCATAAATTCGATGGTTTTAAATTGTTTGCAGCCTCTAATTCTACCTAGAAATAAATTTTCGTTGAAATAGGACAAAGTTGAAATTTTGACGTATTTGATATGTCAGCCATTTTTTTAAGATTTGTTCCATTGTGTCTTTTTCTCAGTTTGAAATTCTGCTTATAACAAGACTTATTGAAAACGTCTGACCAAAGGACAAATCAGGTAAAAATCGAGTCGGTGTGGCAAAAAATATCAGTCAGTAGGACCGAATGTCAGGTAAAACAATGACATTAGCTATATGCGATGAAACTTTAAGTGTCCTGTAAATTCATATCCAGTCTAGCAGTTTTTCCTTTTTACCTCACCGAATGTCCTTAAGACCTCTGTACTTTTCGATTTGTCTGCTATAACTTAATTTTCGTTGAAAACCGGATGAGGTTAAAGAAAACCACGTAATTTGGCAGCCATCTTGGAAATGGCGGCCATTTTGCTTTTTTTTCTCATAAATTCCTTCTTTTCAATTAATTGGATATTTAAACAAAATATAATTCATTGGTGCAAAGTTATTCCTGAGTTATTGAATGAAGATGAAACTTTTTACGTATTTTTCCCGCCATCTTGGAAATGTGCATCAATTCCTTACTCTCATCTTATTGACAACACTTAGTCAACACTTATGATATTATACTTTTATGTGAAACTCACATTGGATACAATACTTCCATACATATTGAAGGTTATAAATACTTTCCTGGATGTAGAGAAAGGTCATCAAATAGAAGATTCTATGGGGTCTGGGCATTCTTATCAAAAATTAAATTAAATCGGGGATTAAAATTTTAGAAAATACCTGTAAGGATTATCAATGGATAAAACTTGAAAAATCTTTCTTTAATTTTTCAAAGGGTATTTTTCTATGTTTAGCTTATATCATACCAAGTAGCTCTAGTTATCTACATCAAACTGATGATGATGTCCTTGATTTAATAGAAAGAGATATTATCAACAAATATAAAAAATGGAAGATATTTTATTATGTGGAGATAGGGGCAGAGCCAGATTTTACAGAAAATGATAATTATGATTGTCATGTGCCAATATTTAATAATTATGATTATGATGGTATACAAGATTCTAGAAATATTTATGATAAAAAGATAGATTCTAGAGGTAAACAGCTGTTCGAATTTTGTATTGCAACACATATGAGAATAATTAATGGTAGAGTTTTTGGTGATTTGTATGGTAAATATACATGCCACAAACCTGTAGGTTCTAGCGTTGTTGATTATATGATTATGTCCGAGAGTCTATTAACTAATTTATTAAGTTTTCATGTGTCAGATTTTATACCTAACTTCTCTGATTGCCACTGTAAATTAACATTTAACATTTTGGCTACTTATGTCAGTTCTACAAAGCGTAACATAAGAATGACAAATTTGGAGAAGTATGTTTGGACTCCTTCTTCTGCAGATAAATTTAAAGATGCACTTTGTCATCCAGTGTCTAAAGTTAAGATAGAAGAAGATCAAGACTCAGAGATAGCAGCTGCTGGCTTAACAAGTATTATTAAAACAGCCGCTTCCAAAGCATGTATTAATCTAAAAAATAATCGACATATTCAAGGCAAAACTCAGTCAAAAAAATGTTTCGATACAGATTTAAAACAAAAAAGGAAAATTCTGATCGACAAGGGACAACTTCTCGATTTCCCTTTGATCCCATCATTAGAGGGTCATACTTTAAATGCTATCGTGAATATACAAAATTACGCAAGTTTAAAAAGAGACATTTTAAGCAAAAAATTCTCAATCAATTAGATCAATTGAGAGATTCAGATCCCAAGAAATATTGGAAACTTATAAATTCATTGAAAGAGTCCCAAGAAGATAATTCTCTAAATTCAGTCGAGCCTGATGAATGGCATGAATATTTCTAAGATTTAAATGCCATGTCAGATTTGCATAAAAATAGAATACATGAAATCATGTCTGACGTTGAAAAGATGGAAATACATGTAAATAAACAATTTTGTAAGTTAGATTATAGAATTTCATCCAAAGAAGTATCTGAATGTGTGGCAAAGTTAAAAAATGGGAAAGCCTCTGGTTTAGATGGCATACCTGCAGAAATGTTAAAGGCAGGGTCTACTGTGTTAATTCCATTACTACAAAAACTATTTAATATTGTGTTTTCAACAGGGTTTTACCCTATGCAATGGTCAGCGGCATATATAACACCAATTTTTAAATCTGGGGATCCCAGTGATCCGGTTAATTATAGAGGAATTGCTATTAATTCCTGCATAGGTAAACTATTCAATACAATATTGATTAACAGATTGGATAATTTTTTGAAAGAGAATAATATTATTAGTGAATACCAAATTGGCTTTGCAAAGAAGTCGAGAACTTCTGATCACATTTTTGTTCTTAAAACATTGATAGATAAATATATTAATCGAAAAAATGGTAAATTATTTGCCTGTTTTGTATTTTAGAAAGGCTTATGACACTGTTGTGCATGCTGGCATTCGATATAAACTTTTACAGCATAATATATCAGGGAATTTCTATAATATTGTTAAAGATATGTATAATAAAAGTAAACTCTGTGTTAAAGTTGACTACAAACTTACCCCTTTATTTAAATCTTCCGTTGGAGTAAGACAGGGAGGTGTTTTAAGTCCTAAAATATTCAATTTGTTTATCAATGAATTGCCTGATATCTTGTCTTCTTGTGAGAACCATGTGAATGTAAATGAACATCGTATAGACTGTTTAATGTATGCCGATGACACTGTATTATTTTCAGACACCTCAGAGGGATTACAACAACGATTAGATATGTTAAACTCATTTTGTTCCAAGTGGTTATTGACAGTAAATTTGAAAAAGACTCAAGTCTTGATTTTTTAATAAACCCGGCAGACATTTAGATTATTACTTTCATCTAGAGGGTAAACCCATCATTTGTACATATAATTTTAAATATTTGGGCATTACTTTCATACCAAGTGGTAAATTTTCTCAGTGCAAGGAAGAGTTATTCACAAAATCGATTAAGGCCTGTTCTAAATAACAACAGTGCATGTCATCTGAAGATCCCAGTATCTCGACATTACTACATTTATATGATCATACTGTCAAGCCAATTTAACTTACGGATGTGAAATTTGGGGTATGTTCTCAACAACATCAGCAGCATGTACTAAACATGATCAATTTATATTAGAGAAGGTTTTTGAAAATGATGTATGAGAAAAATCTCATATCAAATTCTTAAAATATATTTTGGGTGTTAATAAAAGGTCAAGTAATTTTGCTGTGGTGTCTGAACTTGGACGTTATCCTATGTATTTCTTTATTGTCTTATCAATGTTAAAATATTATCATAGATTGGAGAAGGTGGATAATGAGTTATTATATGATACATATTTGTGTAGTAAAAATCTACATCAAAACCATAATATAAATACATGGTTTTCTAGTATTGTATTTATTCTGAAAAAGCTTGGTATTGGTATTCAAAACAAAACATGTAGTTTATATCAATTTGTAAAAGTAATCAAAGATAAATTACATAGCCAATATATTATTTTTTGGAATGTATACAGAGATCAAATTCTCAAGTCTGAAAAAGGTAAATTATTTTTCTATTTTTCTTTTAAAACTACTTTTAGTTTTGAAAAATATTTGAATTTAAAAGAATTCAGACACCGACAATCAATTTGTAAAATTCGAATTAGCTCTCATCCTTTAAGGATTGAGACTGACAGATATTCAAAAAATTATATTGATAGGACACAGAGAAAATGTCAGTATTGTACATTGGACAAAATAGAGGATGAGCAAATTTTATAATGGAATGCTGTCTCTATAATAAGATAAGAGATAAGTTCTTTGAAACCGTTATTTCAAAATTTCACAACTTTGGACATCTAGATAACTGCCTTAAATTTAATTGGCATTTTATAAATGAAGATTTGGATTTACTTAAACTTTTGGGACAATTTATATATACTGGATTTGAAAAACGAAGAAACTCTAATATAATTAATGTGAATGATATATAGGTTGATATATATATATTTATTTTTATAAGTAAATATGGAATTGGTATAATTTACTATAAGATATATTTAAAATACAATGGCTATGCCCCAACCCATATAATCAGATTGTTGTTTTTTTCTTTCTTTTGTAATATTTATATACAAATCAATGTCAATTATTGTTTATATTGTATGCTCTATGTATGGGCCCTTTAATTGGAATAAAATATTTTCTCCTTTCTTTCTTTCTTATTGAACATTTATACAATATGTGATTAATTTCTGTAAAGCAGTTACTGAGATATTGAATCTGTATTCTTTTAACATAAAATTACGGCCATCTTGAAAATGGCCAAGTCCTGCTATCCCGAGTTACTATCGTTGTTAACGTTTGTCTCTTGTCTTATTTGTTGTTTTCATGTGTAGGTCCCTGACAGATTGTGGTATGTGATCATAATTTTCAGCCATTGTAGATGTTTCCTGTTTTCCCTATTTATCTTTTTTTATTAGCTCACCTGGCTAATGTCAGGGTGAGCTTTTGCCATCACTTTTCGCCCGTCGTCCGTCCGGCGTAAACTTTTCATTCAAAGATCTTCCCCTCTGAAACTACTGGGCCAATTGAAACCAAACTTGGCCACAATAGTCCTTAGATGGTCCCCTGCAAAAAAAAGTTGTTTTTCAGATCCGCGCTATATCCAAGATGGCCGCCAGCGGGGAGCATAGTTTTTACATTAGACCCTATGGGAAAACACATTCGAAGATCTTCTCCTCTGAAACTACATATCCAAGATGGCCGCCAGCGGGGATCATAGTTTTTACATTTGACCCTATGGGAAAACACTTTCAAAGATCTTCTGCTCTGCAACTAAGCCAATTGAAACCAAACTTGGCCAAAATAGTCCTTAGATGGTTCCCTGCAAAAAAGTTGTTTTTTCAGATCTGCGCTTTATCCAGGATGGCCGCCAGCAGGGATCATAGTTTTAACATTGGCCCAATGAGAAAACACATTCGAAGATCTTCTCCTCTGAAACTACTTGGCCAATTAAAGCCTGACTTGGCCACAATAGTCCTAAGATAGTCCCCTGCAAAAAAATTGTTTTTTAGATCCGCGCTATATCCAAGATGGCCGCCAGCGGGGATCATAGTTTTAACATTGTACCCTATGGGAAAACACTTTCAAAGATCTTCTCCTCTAAAATTACTTGGCCAATTAAAATCAAACTTTGCTACAATAGTCCTTAGATGGTCCCCTGCCGAAAAGTTGTTTTTCAAATCCGCACGATATCCAAGATGGCCGCCTGGGGGATAATAGTTTTAACATTGGACCCTATGGGAAAACACATTCAAAGAAACTACTTGGCCAATTGAAACCAAACTTGACCACAATAGTCCTTAGATGGTCCCCGGCAAAAAAATTATTTTTCAGATCCGGACTATATCCAAGATGGCCGCCGGCGGGATCATACACAAATGTAGTTTTGGCATTGGACCCTATGGGAAAACACTTTCAAAGATCTTCTCCTCTGAAACTGCTGAGCCAATTGAAACCAAACTTGGGCACAATAGTCCTTAGATGGTCCTCTGCATAAAAGACGTTGTTTTTCAGATCCGTGCTATATCCAAGATGGCCGCCAGCAGGGATCATAGTTTTAACATTGGACCCTATGGGAAACACTTCTGAAACTTTTCAGCCAATTGGAACAAAACTTGGCCACAATAGTCTTTAGGTTGCGGCCCTGCAAAAGAGTTGTTTTTCAGGTCTTTGCTTAATGCAAGATGTCTGCTAGCGGGGAACAATTTTCACATTTGACCCATTGGGAAAACATTAAATATCTTCACCTGAAATTACAAAGCCAATAGTGAAAACATACTTGGTCACAACGGGCCAAAGTTGTTCCCGTTTGAAAAATTTGCCTGGCTTGTCTGCATGGCATTCAAGATGGCCCCAGTGGGGAACATAGTTTAACCTTGAGACCTATCGGAAAGCATTTAAAGATGTTCTCCTCTGAAAACATTTAGTCAATTGGAACCAAAATTAGACTCACTTGTCCCGATCAAGAAAGGTGACAGTAGAACTGCACCCCATCCAAAATAGTTGCCAGTCTGGAATATAGTTTAACTTAAGATAATATAACATCAATGTCTATTAACAAGTTTGAAAATAATGCCCTTAAAACATGGAATAAATTTTTAATTTTCATTTTCTATAAATGTTTTCTATTGATATTTCCTATTTTCCTTTTTTAAGGTGTCTCAGTGGTATTATTCCGCCATTTTTGTCAAATAATTGTTCATTAAGGTTTCATTCATTAAGAAATTTAACAAAATAATTATCTGAAATGAAAAGAAAGTTCAAATGTATTTTAAATTTATATTCCTAATCATTTTTATAACATTTTTGTTGCAAAAACGTGAGCTTAAACACATGAGCTGTTGCTGGATTTACAGAACAAAGAAATTATTCAAGGGAGATAATTTGATAAATTAATTTAACAAAGATATCACTAGTGAAATTAACATTTTGCAATTTTTCTCTCTTATTTCAATGGTGACAATTAATTTTATTTTTTATATGTAAACTATATAATAATTAAACACATGCAAAGTATGAAAATATTCTATAATAGATTTTTCATACTATCGTCTCATATAATCATATTTTTCTATCATTTCTTTGTAAAATCCTGAAATTTTCAATTTCAGATTTTTCGCTTTTTAAATGCACGGTGACCCCAAAATTTTATTTTACATTTTGAACAATAATACAATTATGTTTCTACACAGAAATTTCACAAAATTCTATAATAGGAAATTAATACCCTGCAAACACCTTAAACAGGATAGTTTTTAGCCGAAATGTTCTATTTTGACCATATTTATTTCCGAATTTTATTTAATGAATTAATTTTTAATGTTTCTCTCGGAAACAATTTAATATCAATCTCATAGTGGAAAACGTACATTGCAATTTTTCCGATTTTTTTCATGTCTGACAATAGAATGCCGTGTATATAGAATGTTTAATATCTAATGCTTGTTGTTAATCATTTTCTACGAGTAAATGAACATGATGAAATCGTTTTATCAATTTTCTGTCATGCGTTCCTGTTTGTTTTCAAACGGGTGCGCGATATATAGACTCAACAACTACGTTACTACACTCAAACTTTCGAAAGTGAAGAAACCAAAGACATTGCTAATATAGAAAACAGAAAAAATAATAACATTACACGGCCACAAAACTCAATAATAATAGCATACCATTAAAAAACAAAGGCAGTGTAAACTGCTATAATTCAAACAGTGATAGAAATGTGGCATCACGGGAGATATTCTGGTGGCATTCATTTTTCTACTTAGCTCAAGGCGATACTTGAAAATAGCATGATTTTTTTCTTCTAATCAAAAATAAATACATTGTTTGAGCTTGACGCTATCGGTAGTAGGGTGCCCAAGGTCCAAAAAGACGCTTATTTTTCGAGTTTGGGTTAACGGAATCACACACGGCTAATTTTTGTTTTAAATGATAGAACAACTATTAAATTTCAAATTTTTAGTTGTCGTAGAAAGTTCCTGTGGTCACGATTTCTCCAATTTCTCCTTTTTTAAGGGTACCCTAAAACAGTACTTGGGATATGGTATCTTTTAAGTTACAAAAAATAGTAGTGCTCTCTTAAATGCGAATTAAAAGCTATTTACGGTAAAGTCCAGACCTGAAATATTAATTTGAATCATAGAATGCAAGTTATTTTTTACTGATTTTTGTAATTTATCGGTATTAATATCGGGGTAAATTTGAGTCTAAATTAACATTAAGAAATAAGAAATAACTATGCTTTATTCCTGAAATATTCCAACTTTAACGAAAGCACATATACGAATTGTACCTATGCTCCAAAAATCATGGATGTAATGTCCACCGTTAAAGCGTTATCAACAAATAAAAAGCCAAAATTGGAGCAAAACTTTCAAATTTTAGTCGATATGAAGACCATGCCAAGTGGTCATGTTCATTTGAGTGTACAACGAAAGATAACTCAAATCATTTTTTGTCAGAATTACTTCACAAGCCCAAGTCTAGTTAAACAGCGGGAATAAGTACTAAATCGAGTAACAATTTTACATTGCTTATGTTTTGATTTTCCAAGCACATGTATTTGTTTTCACGTTTAAAATCACTTTTCCATATCATTTCAGATAATATTTTAAGGTTTTGTTTCAGTGGAAACGGTCTTACTTAGATTTATGTCAGTGTGTGTTTTTTTTTTGGGGGGGGGGGAAATTGACGTATTTATACCAATAACAAAAGTACGATTTATTTCGCCTAAACTTAGTTTATTTTTAGCGGTTAGTTTTAAAATTAAATTCAATAAGAAAAAGAAGGGAAACGGGGAATGTGTCAAAGAGACAACGACCCTAAGGGGAGCAATAACAACTCAAAGCCACCATAAGATCTTCAATGAACGGTGAGGAAACCCCACATCCAACGGTAGGTCGGAGTTTACCCCTAAATAAAAGAGTAATCAAGTTCAGCGAAATAGCCATCTTCCTAGACTCCGATAGACATAAAGTGAACTAACTAGAAAACAGACAAGACACACAAAGGCTCAATAAATTTCCTGACTTAGGACAGGCGCAAACCTGCTGCGGCGGGGTTAAAC